>PVKU01006088.1:0-110333 GCA_004027475.1 Anoura caudifer
AAAAAAAAAACATAGATGGTAAGCTCCTTGATGTTAGTCTTGGCAATTATTCTTTTTGGATCTGGCACCAAAAGCAAAGGCAACAGAAGCAAAAATAAGTGAGACTACATCAAACTAAAAAGCTTTTGAACAACAAAGGAAACAATCAACAAAATTAAAAGGCAACCCAGGGGTGGGGGAAAATATTTGTAAGTCATAAATCTGTAAGGGGTTAATATCCAAATATACAAAGAACTCACACAACTCAGTAGAAACCCCCCCAAGCAATCCAATAAAAAGAATCGGCATTTTCCAAAGAAGACATAGAGATGGCCAACAGGTACCTGAGAGGGTGCTTATCCTCACTAATTATTAGGGAAATGCAAATCAGAACCACAATGGGAGATCACCTTACAGCTATTATAATAGCTAGTACCAAAAAGACAAGACATAAAACATGTGGGCGAGCTATAGAGGAAAGGGAATCCTTGTGCACTGCCGGTGGGATAGTAAACTGGTGCCGCTACGGAAACCAGTATGGAGGCTCCCAAAGAACAACATGTTATGGTGACTGCAGTTGATAACACTATTATATAATTAAAATGTACTAAGAACGTAGAGATCAAAATTATATAATACATAAATTATATGTCACTAGATGGGTGGAATATTTCACAAGGTATTTGTATATCCATCGTCATGATGTAAATACACATTAAATATTTTACAACTTTATGTGTCAATTATACCTCAATAAAACTAAAAAAATAAGAAAGGTAATTTTTAGTGCACTGTGTGGAGAACTACTAGAAATTATATAGCTAAATTTTCGTGCAGAACGTTAAATACATCTTAAAATATTCTTTGGGTCATTTTTTTTTTCTAAAGACAAACTTCTCTTCCATTAAATTATGTAATAATTTCTTATTCAAGTGTAGGACTCTCCTGCTTCTAGGAAATCAGTACTGTCATTTTTATATCATCCTTTCATATAATAAAAGCATTTGGAAAGACAGAAAATACATGTGCTTATGATATTTTTCAAATTTAATTTTAGAATACTTTATACATCAGATAAAGTACATATTTCTCAGGAAATTTGGGTGAATTTTACACAGTTTACCATAAAAGTTACATTCAGGGGTGGATAAAAGTAGGTTTATAGTTGTGAGAATGTGAAACAGAGTTTATTCATGTATTATTTATTTTACTATAACTGTAAATCTACTTTTGCCAACCCTGTATTTTAAAACTATTGTCAAAATAATCCATTGAAGGTTAAAAATATTACTTTTGAGAATAATCAGTATCATATTCTTTTTGTGTGTGTGCACACACCTATAGTGGTAGTCTGTAGTAAAATCAAGAACTGGGAATTTTTAAAATTATATTTTTTGAAAGAAGTTTTCTTATAAATAGGAGAATATAAATCAGTTCCAGCACCATATTAATTTTTAAAATCTGTGTGCCATTTATAACAGCTTCATTATTTTATTTTGAAGTAACGATGTAAATTGTATTATAAAAAATTTGAAATACTCAGGATCAAGGTATCTTAATCATTTTTACTTTTCTTCAAAATAACTAATATTATGAAAATTTGCATTGAAAGCATGACCATTACTATCTTATTCTATTTCTGTTCTGTAATAAACATTTATAATTTTAGCATTTTAAAATCACTATTCATAATAATGAGAAAAGCAAGTAAGTAGCAAATTGTTTTCATTTTAAATTATCAGTAACATGGATATGTGAAACTTTTAAAAAACAAAAATTATATTTCAGGTATGTTTACTGAGGCAAGTGATTGTTTGGCTGAAGTTTTTAAAAACCAGGTCTTGTGGTTACTTGTTATTATTGTGGCATTGATTTTAGTCATGTTCAGAGAAGGTCTATACAGACTATCCATATAAACCATTCCATGGTAATTTAGGAAAATGAGGTAGATCGACATGTGTTACAGATTATACAATATGTTACATTTACATGTATGTGTAATATATACTTCTGTGTACTTCCATTGAATAAATTCCAACTAACTATTCAACCCCCCCAAAAAATTATATTTCGGTTGGTTTATAGAGAGTAAAAAAACCCCAATTTTATTACTTCCGGCTTGCATATGTTTCTCCTACAGTTATAATTCATATGGTGGTATATTTTGAAAAAGAGGAATTTTGTCTGTATATGTTGATTATCTTATTCAGATACTATTGAAATATCACTGAAACATACCTCTATTCCATTACTAACATTTTTCAAATAAAAGCAACTACTTACAATATTTAATTTTCTTTGCTACCTTGCTCCTTTGTACTGAAGGTGATATTCTAGCTAGCATATAAGTACTGTATTAAAGTGATGTCTAAACACAATTTGATCTTTACTGTTACATCTTCCAGTACTTACTCTCAGGATTTCAAATATTTGGACAAGCATACATCTTGGAAATGAATTTCAACTATGAAACAGATGTCCAGAAAACAGTACAACTTACTTACTCACTGAAGACCTCTTTCAAACACTAGTCTCTCCAGTGATTTAAGCCTTTGCCATATGCCAAATTGCCTTTTCTGTGAATCAATGTTTCCTAGTCAAGCTTGAAAAATGCTCACTCTGCCCCAGAGAGATCAGTCACTTTCCCAATAATAATGACATTTTAACTAAAAAAAATGGTTATCCTCCTCAAAGAACATAAAACTGAAGCAGGCCTTGTTCACAGCAGTCATCATTTAGAAAAAAGCAGTTCCATCAGTTTTTAACCTTCTAATTGCTTTTGGAAATGTTCCTGCCAACCTGTACCTCTGAATATTTCATTATAATGGCTTCTTTGAATGAAATATTTATTACCATATATACAAGCAACACACATTATATATGTACAAATTAATCATGATGCTACTCATAAAGATATTTGCTTAGTATAATCCTTGCTCTATAAATATACATTAATGTATTTATATGCTACTGTTAAGAACAATATTCTGCCTTCATAATCTCCAGAAAATATTCTTTAGCCATAATAAAAGATTAGTTTAGAATTGGACAACAGTATTGGGGTGACCTGAAAGTTCACTAGTTTTTTCCATAATGTGGCTCTGGTAGTGTTACCAACGAGACCAGAGTCAGGAGGACCCCCTCCCCCATCTTGGTTCTTGTCTCGCTCCCAAGACACATCTAGTGGAAATGAAATAGCAGGTTTCTTTATGAAACACACGCGAGCACAAAGCTGCAAGAAGGCACCCACCTAGTCTAAATGTCCCACATATAGAGGAAATAAAGCTGTTAAAAAAGTTTGTTTTATATACTTGAGCAGAGACTACAAGGGGTTACTTAGCTAATCTAAGTACACTGATTATTGGGCTTCAGGGGTTATATACCTTAGCTGACTTCTAGAGGTACCTGTCCTTTTCCCCCTTCTAATCCTGGGAATAATGTACAGCTACAAACCTTTTTTTCTAACTTAGTAAAGGCTCTTTGTCTTAGTGACAGTGTTACAGAAGCCCCTATTCTCAGCACAGTCTCAAGCACTCTTCCCTCCTCCTGTGCTATTTTGTTTGTAAAACTCGGGACACCGGCAATCTTATCAAACTGAGCTCAGGACTGCTGAGTTAATTGGTGAGATATGTTTTCCTTTTGCTTCTAGCCTCCTGTATTAAGTTCTTTTTTTTTTTTCTGTATTAAGTTCTTTGTTAGATTGTAATGCTGAGGGCCCTGCATTTATTTCCCCTCTGGCCACTCATTCCCAGCTGCTACTTAACAGTAGTGCTTAGTTGTCTTTAACCTCATTTGAAACAATTTTGTTAGATTGTATTGTGACAGCTGTCATATCGCTGTGCATTTAAAACTTTTCAAAATCAGTGAATTTTTATGCAGCCTTTTAATATTGAAGATGGAAAAAGATATGCAACATTATTATGCTTTGCTATTTCAAGAAAGGCAAAAACCCAACTGATGCAAAAAAAAAAAAAAAGATTAGTGCAGTGTATGGAGAAGGTGCTGTGACTGATCGAACATGTCAAGAGTAGTTTGCAAAGTTTCTTGGTGAAATAATTCTTTACTGTGTGACTGTCTTATGCATTGGAAGAAGTTTAGGAGCAATCCTGGCTTCTACCCACTAGACACCAATAGCAGGAAAATAGCTGACATACTCAAAATATCCAAATCAATAAAGTTATAGGTGCAAATAAAAAATGTCTTTTATTTTACAGAAAAAGCATAATGGACTTTTTGGCCAACCCAATAATGCCCCAACAATATTGGGAGATTGGGGGGGGGGGAGATAAAGGAAGCATCAGACTAGGAGCTTGAAAATGTGTACTTTTTTTCCCCTCTAATTTTGGCTCCTCATTTTGGGTGAGACACTAAAACCCTTTAAACTTCATTCTTCTACTACAGGTAAAGAAAGCACGATCTCCAAAAATTCTTTCAGCTCTTAAACTGTTGTTCTGATGAAGGGACCATCAAGGGAAATTCTGAGAACACAGAACTTTGTGCAATACCACCGAGCCTCATAAACTTGCCACTGATTGAGGGTGGGGATTGTAGAGTGCTGAAACTCACATTCACCTGTGAGAGTCTCCACCTGAGCAGGAACTAAAGCTCTTAACACTCTGCCTCAAACTCCCATCCTTGCTCACTTCTCAAGTCCCATCTGGTTCCCCCTCATTCTTATCTCTATTCTACTTTGCATTTTCTTCTCCTGTAACAACTTGCTTTTCTGCCCAACCCACTCTCCTACATTTTTTTCTCTGGACTTCTGATTCCACTACTATGAGCTCCCTACCCCTGTGACCTTTTCCTAAAATATTTCATTGCCTGCCTCCCCTCTTACCTTAACCTGTGTTTCTCCTTTTAAGGACTGCACTTCCCTGCACCCTATCAGAAAAACATATTTTCTCATACTGCCCTTGTGGCAGGATTGAGGGTTGGGATCAACTTTCTTCCTACCCATTATTCCCATTTTCAGGTCACAGCTGCCAACATTCTTAAAAAAATGCCAGTTCTCTCTAGGGGTTTACCATTTCTTTGTGTCTCTCCCTTTATACCTTTTCCTCTGTAGACTTTGTAGGCACTCCCTTTCTGAGGACTTTTGGCAACAGGTTTACCACCTTTTTTTCCTCCTTAACTGCTGTTATCAAGAAGGACGTTAATGTCTACGAGGCTGACCCACCTCTGAAATCACCTCATCAGCCATGACTTTCTCTGATCCATCTTACTGTTTGGCAGCTTGCCTGCCTAAGTACCCTTGTAAGACAAATCTTTGTCCTCTGATTTGTTTATACATTTACTTTGCCAAGCATCAGCCTTCTCCTATGTTCGCTTCTAATCTAGTTTAGGCTGAGTCTATCTCTTTCATGTCTTCCTGTTGAGGCCCCAAACTTTCTTGTTCATTTCCCTTCCTTTGAAATTGCCTATCAAAATTCCAACCATAAAAGAATTCAACTCTCCAACTTCACTATGGTTGCATGTAGATTTATTTGGGGGATTTTTTGCTGCAAAAAGCAGTCAGATTGGTAACATTATACACATACAGAGCCAACAAACTTAAATGAACCTTACAGCTAATCGCCTGAACTTCCATCATGTTTCACTACTCGGTTCACTTTCCATTTCTCTGAAGAAAGTAAGTTCCTTTCATCTTTTTTTTTTTTTTTTTTGCTCTGGAATTAGCTTTTTTTAAAAAAATTTTTTATTTTAATTGTTCTTGTACAGTTTTCTGTCTTTTGCTCCCATTCCAGCCCACCGCCCCAGCCCTCCCCACCCCCTCCCATTTCCACCCCCCCTAGTTTTTGTCCATGTGACCTTTATACTTGTTGCTCCAAACTCTTCCCCTTTCCCCCTGAAATTCCCTCCCCTCTCCCCTCTGGTGACTATCAACCCCTTCTCAATTTCAGTGTCTTTGGTTATATTATGCTTCTTTGTTTGTTCTGTTGATTAGGTTCCTGTTAAAGGTGAGATCATATGATATTTGTCCTTCACTGCCTGGCTTACCTCACTTAGCATAATGCTCTCCAGTTCCATCCATGCTGTTGCGAAGGGTAGGAGCTCCTTCTTTCTTTCTGCTGCATAGAATTCCATTGTGTAAATGTACCATAGTTTCTTGATCCATTCATTTACTGATGGGCACCTAGGTTGCTTCCAACACTTGGCAATTGTAAATTGTGCTGCTATGAACATTGGGGTGCATAGATTCTTTTGCATTGGTGTTTCAGGATTCTTAGGATATAATCCTAGCAGTGGAATTGCTGGCTCAAAAGGTAGATCCATTTTTAGTTTTCTTAGAAAATTCCATACTGCTTTCCATAGTGCTTGTACCAGTCCGCAATCCCACCAACAGTGCACTAGGGTCCCCTTTTCTCCACAACCTCTCCAACATTTGTTGCTTGTTGCTTTGTTTATGATGGCCATTCTGACAGGTGTGAAGTGGTATCTCATTGTGGTTTTAATTTGCATCTCTCTGACAGCAAGCGATATTGAGCATCTTTTCATGGGTCTCTGGATCCTCTGCATGTCCTCCTTGGAGAAGTGTTTGTTCATGTCCTTTGCCCATTTTTTAATTGGGTTGCTTGTCTTCTTAGAGTGGAGTTGTGTAAGTTCTTTATATATTTTGGAGATTAAACCCTTGTCTGAGGTATCATTGGCGAATATATTTTCCTATACAGTTGGTTCTCTTTTTATTTTAATACTGTTTTCTTTAGCCATGCAGAAGCTTTTTATTTTGATGAGATCCCATTTGTTTATTCTTTCCTTTATGTCCCTTGCTTTAGGGGACATATCAGTAAAAATATTGCTGCGTGAAATGTCTGAAATTTTCCTGCCTATGTTCTCCTCTAGGACTTTAATGGTGTCACAGTTTATATTTAAATCCTTTATCCACTTTGAGTTTATTTTTGTGTATGGTGTAAGCTGGTGCTCGAGTTTCATTTTTTTGCATGTAGCTGTCCAGTTCTCCCAACACCACTTGTTGAAGAGGCTACTTTTACTCCATTTTATGTTGCTGCCTCCTTTTTCGAATATTAATTGACCATAGAGAATTGGGTTTATTTCTGGGCCCTCTGTTCTATTCCACTGGTCCATGTGCCTGTTTTTATGCCAGTACCAGGCTGTTTTGATTACAGCAGCCTTGTAATACAGTCTGGTGTCAGGTATTGTGATCCCTCCTACTTTGCTCTTCTTTCTCAAAATTGCTGCAGCTATTTGAGGTCGTTTATGACTCCATATAAATTTTTGAAGTGTTTGTTCTATATCTGTGAAATATGCCATTGGTAATTTGATAGGTATTGCATTGAATCTGTAAATTGCTTTGGGTAGAATGGACATTTTAATGATGTTAATTCTTCCAGTCCACGAACACGGTATACGTTTCCATTTGTTTGTGTCTTCCTTAATTTCTTTCTTCAGTGTTGTGTAGTTTTCTGAGTATAGATCCTTTACTTCCTTGGTTAGGTTTATTCCTAGGTATTTTATTTTTCTTTTGGCTATATCAAATGGGATTTTTTCCTTGACTTCTGCTTCTGCTCTTTCATTGTTGGTATACAGGAATGCCTTTGATTTCTGAATATTGACTTTGTATCCTGCTGTTTGGCCAAATTCATTTATTAGGTCAAGCAGCTTTTGGGCCGAGTCTATAGGATTTTCTATATACACTATCATGTCATCTGAAAACAATGATAGCTTTGTTTCCTCCTTTCCAAATTGGATGCCTTTTATTTCCTTTTCTTGTCTAATTGCTGTGGCTAAGACTTCCAATACTATGCAAATCAGTAAATGTAATACATCACATAAACAAAAGCAAAGACAAAAATCACATGATCATATCAATAGATTCGGAAAAAGCATTTGATAAGGTACAGCACCCATTTATGATAAAAACACTCAGCAAAGTGGGAATAGAGGGAGCATTCCTCAACATAATCAAGGCCATATATGAGAGACCTACAGCCAACATCATACTCAATGGGCAAAAATTAAAATCCTTTCCACTAAGATCAGGAACAAGACAAGGTTGTCCACTTTCACCACTCCTTTCATCCTTTTCCAAAGACCTCTATTCTCTATTTGCTCTCTGCTGACATAGGCTGCAACTTCACCACCTCCTGCCGGCAGAGATTCAAGCCTGCCTAGATCTGCCGTACTTCCCCGTTTCTTCCTTCTGTTATGGTGGATGCTTCCCTGCATCCTGCTATAGGCTGTTCCCGTCACGTGTGCTCTAGATCCTCCTGTTATTACCAATTATCACACACACCAGCTTTCAATGACACTTAAACATGTTCAAGTCTCAGGTTTTAAAAAAAATCCCTGAAACAAGCACCCCCTAAAACCACTTTTATCCCCCTTCTCACCCATAATCTCCCCTCTAATGTTATGTATGCTCCCTGTTTCCATATTCTCACCTCAACCGAATAAGATCTGAAGTTTGCTCCCAGCACCCCACTAAAACTCTCCTGGTTAAGGTCATGGATGCATCCATTCTTCAGACCTGATCTTACTTGACCAATTCCTGCAAGTTGTCTACATTTTTTTTCTTTATTTTTCTAATACCACATTAAAAAAATTTCCCTTCTTCTATGGACACTTGTCTTCATAATTCAAAAGTTCAATAGATATGGCAGAACATCCACATTCGTCAAGGACTGTGTGATGAGCATATGAACAATGAATAAGATGACAAAATCCTTTCACCCAACTACTTTATATTTTAATGAAATAAATAATTTTATTTAGTCTTCAAAAGAGTTACAGAGAGGGTAGAATAGTTCAATATTGTTACATCTCAAATTAAAACATCTCACTCTTTCTTGACCTCCTTTGCTAACATCTTCTCCGGAGTTTTCAATGTTAAAGTTCTTCAGATCTCTGTCCAGTGGCCCCTATTTACTCTGCATTCACTCCTTGGTTGATATTATCTATTCATATAGCTTCTGTCAATGTGCCTATGACCTCTAAATTTATGTTTTCAGCCCAAATCTCTTCTGAGCTTACAACTTACATTTCTGTGCTTACCTCGAGCTGCTGGAGGCTGTGCTCCTTTGTTGCCAAACCATGTGGCTTCCCAAGTCCTTGGCTGGGGAAGAGAGACTGGGAGGTGCAGGAGCTTCTCACCATGTCTGGCTGCAAGCGCCAACCTTCACTTTTCCTCTGCTTTCATTCACCTGAGCTAGTCACAGAGCTCTACCTGACTACAATGGGACCGGGAAGTGTGGTTTCCCAAACGTCCAGACAAAAAACCCAGATATTGGTTTATTTATCCAAGTAATATTTACCACAAAAAGAATTCTTTTAGACTTTTTTTCCTCCTTGCTCTTACCAATTACCCCCTCAATGTTTTTAATTCAATAACATTCCCCATCTATACTTAAACAGGAGATGTGTTGTTGGGATTGGCCAAGGAAGCACTTGTGACTTCAGCTGCTGATGGGCATGTGATCAGCACTTGGAGGGTCTGCAGCTGTCAGCTTCTTCAGTCTGCCCCAGCCATGGAGCACCACCTAGGCCAAAAGCACACCCTCCCTGGGATGGCCTAGACCCTGTTCTACTTCTCCTTCTGCCAATTTTGGTTTTCTTTCCCAGGGAAGGGACCAGGGTGAGGAAAGACGATAAATAAAACATCAAAATTTCAATAAAGACAGGATCAGGCTCCTCCTTTGCACAGGTGTTAATGCTTAATAAATAGCGTACACACCAAATTCTATTTAAGCATCTGCCTTTGGGAGAAATAACCTGTATCTGTTGGTAATGAGAGGGGTCTGAGAAAGTAGGTGATAAACTGGAGTTTGGAGGATAGATCACGTTCAGCCCAGGTGGCAATGAGAACCTGTCATTGGTAAGTGAAACACAGACATCCTCAGGCATAGGTTTATGTCAGATTACTAAACTCTCCTCATTGGTGAGTTATGATGGTGTACCACTGGGGAAAGGGGGTATGCATTAGCTGGTGTAAAGTGTCAGAACTTTGAGAAGTACTGGGGAAGCAATAAGGGCAATGGGGACCATGCTACTCTAGAAAAAGGTCATGAAAAAGTGTGGGCAATTGAACATCAAACAAGAAAGCCAATAGTCCTTCAAGCTTGCTTATGAAAATACTCTCTTACAGTAGGAAGGCAGAGAAAGCTGAGGACTAGGAGCTAAAGGAGGGATAAAGCTCCAGTTAAGGTTAAATGCCTAATTGAGGCAGGTTAGCTATAAGATCAGGGCCTGTTGGTGGGGGGGTGGGAAATGGTATCCTAATATTGGGAAAGAGAACATCTGGGTGTATGACCCTGGACATTTATTTATTGATTGATCTTTAGAGAGAGTTAGGGAGAGAAAAACATCAACTCATTGTTCCACTTATTTATGCATTCATTGGTTGATTCTTGTATGAGCCCTGACTGGGGATTGAACCTACAACTTTAGTGTATCAGAATGATGGATTCTGAATATTTTGAATACCTGGACTCTTCTGAACTCTCTGAAAATGCAGAAGTGACCTGACCTTTCTGCTTAAGGGCTAGCTTACCCATCCCCTTTGCTTGAAGGTACTTGTAGGGAAAATGGAGTCAGTCAGGCTCCCTCACCCGGATGTCCGGGAGAATATAACTTAGCAATAACCTTGACTATGGGCCCACATGCGTAGACTGAAGCTCTGTTGTATAACCTGAAGGTCAGTATTGGCACCTGCCGGCTTTGCATGCACTTAGTATATACAGGAGTGGGGACTTCCCCACAGTGCCACACGTCGCTGGTGGCGTGTGTGGATCGCCCCACCCCAGAGTAAAGGCATGTTAAATACCCCAATGGCTCCCTCAAATTTCCTTCCATCTGCCAGAATCCTGTGTGAACCTGTCCAGCCTTGACTGGTCTCAAGACAGTACTAGAGTCCTCTCCCCGCAAATCATATGCCCTCCTTCAGGATCTGCCTTTACCCTGTGTTATGGCAACTAGGCCTACAATTAGCTTGTAGCTCCCTCCCTACCCCTCTGTCTAAAAATAAATAAATATTTAAAAAAATGGATGACCAGAATGCCAAGGGAAATTGTCCTATTAAAAGTCACAATGCAGGCTGGGGTGGTGGGGAGGGATGTGGGGAAAAGGCAGAAAACTGTACTTGAAAAACAATAAAAAAATTGTAATAGTGAAAAAAATTTTAAAAAAAGTCACAATGCAGTTGCAAGTTTCTGGACCCAAGGTAGTTTTCAGAACCACAATTTATTGATTGACGAGCAGGTCAAGCCCCTAATAGGAAATAAATTGCAATAGCACAGCAAATGTACTCAGTAATGATTTCCCCACTCCTTCCTCAAAATTCATTCACTTGGGTAACCCTGAGAGTGGCCAATATCCCAGTTTCCCCAGAACTAAGTTTCTTCTCGATGCATGGGACTTTTTTTTTTTTGTAAATTGGAGAAGTCCTCGGTAAACTGGTTACTCGGTAAATTGGCTACCCTAACACTATGTATTGGGGGTAGCGGACTAGCCAAACATTTCAAGCACTGTTGGACACAGTCTGAATTGATAGTGATACCCAGAAAGCTGAAGCACTATTATGGTCCCTCTATTAGAACTGAAGCCTATGGGAGCCAGGTAATAAATGGAATCCTGAGAAACATCTGGCTTGTGATGGGTCCACTATTTCTTCAGATCCATGACAATTATTTCCCCAGCCTCTGAAAGTATAACGGAATAACACACTAAATAATTAGTACAAGTCCCACACTGACTTCTTGGCCTTTGGGATAAGGGCAATCAAACCCACATGGAAGCTCCTAAAACTGTTCCCCAAACTCAGCCAAGAAATAAATCTAAAATAATATTCCATTCCAAGGTGCATGGTAGGAATTAGTGTCACCCCTGAGAATCTATAGGTTGCACAGTTGTTGGTCCATATCAGATATTCATTTAATTCACCACTGTGGCCCTTGCAAAAACCAGAAGGATCTTGGAAAGAGGACAGCAGACTGTTACAACCACAAACTCAGTGAAGTAGTAATCCCAGTTGCAGTGGCCGTGTCGGATGTGATGTTTTTGCTAGAGGAGACCAACATGTCCTCAGATACATGATATAAAGCCACTGGCATGGTGAGCGCATCCTTCCTATTTCAGTGAAAGAAGAGGATCATGAAGAGTTCTCATTCCACGGATAAGGCAGAAATACACATTTACATTTTTGCCATAAGGATATGTTAACTCTCCTGTATAAAGTGAACATTTTAAAACAATGGTTACTTATTTTGGAAACAGAGCTGTTTTTAAAACATATGTCCTTTAATATTGATTGTATTAGGAAATTTGCTCGTACTTAAAAAACCATTACAAATGTGCATAGCTTATGGCATTACAAGTATATTTTATTTTTATTTCATGTATAAGAAAACTGCTTTAAGGAAATAAAAAAAGAAAACTACCATCTGGATTAACTTATAGGTTTGTAGTGATTATTATTTTTTAAATTTTTAAAATTTATTTTTATTTTTAATTTTTCCCATTTTTTATTGTTGTTCAAGTATGCTGTCTGCCTTTTCCCTCCACCTCTTTCCCTTACCCCAGACATCCCCACCTCCCTCCCCTGACTCCCCACCTCCCTCCCTGGATTCCCCCTCCCATATTCTACCTATATGATTATTATTACAAGAAAATGCAAAAATTACACAAGTACATGGAAAGAATCCCATTATATGTTATCATTATCAGGAATGTTTGAAAACAATGATTCAATGTGAGGAAAATATATTTCCTTAAATTAAGCAATAATAATTATTTTAATCAGTGTAAAATCAGATATAAAAGTTCTAAAAATTATTCATAATTAATAACATACTGAACATAAGATGCCTAATGCCTTAAGTCTTATAAGAAGTGGGCTAATTTCCCTTAAGTGTAGACAAGTAGGCAAAATGACAACAGAGAATTTTATATACATTTGTCAAAAGTACATAGTGTTTTATGTTCTACAAATAAAATATTTTATGTTCAATATCTAAATATTAAAAAATTCTGATGTTAGTCTAAAGTATATTTTCATAACTAAACTCCTTCCAATGTTAAATATAGCTCAGGACTTTTTTTATTTAAAGGATGAGATAAAGACTTTCTTGATAGATGACATTTTTGTTTTTTCCCCACACAATTATCACGCTTTTCAGTCAGACTTAGTTGTATCCCAATTGACAATAAGACTTAAATCTTCTGGAAGTATTTGAATCTCCTATTTTACTCTTTCAGTTTAGTGCCAAGAGTCTTCTTTAAATTGTGGTTAATAATGTTTACTGCCTTTGGTCATCTTCTGGCTTTGACCAGTGTGGTATTTTCCTTTGATACATGTGCTTTCTCTTCCACTGGGATACATGCTTGGGAGCAATAGAAGGAAAACATGTTTGAGATAAGATTCTCCCAACATTTCTAGTGGGCAAATCTTGAAGGTACCTGGGGAAATGTTGGCTAATTTTATATTCATAGATTAATTTTCTTAAATTTGAATCATCTAATTTGATAGAGTGTGGATCATCTATTGTTGTATTCTGATAGGTATCTGTGGAACTTTGAGGTGTATTCAATATTGCAGAATTACGTTGATGGATGCTAGGTAAAATTCCAAGTCTATTTTGCTTTAAGACTAATCCAGTACCAGGAATAAAAAGTCTTGGTTGTTCCTGTTTTGCCAGATGACTGATGGCTGTATTTGAAACAGAGTGAGGTACACATCCATTCACTGCTGAATTGTTCCAGATCAAAGGATTATATATAACTTGTCCATCAAGAGGGCATGAATTGCACTTGTAGAATAACCAACTATCAATACATTTCCTATGAAACTTAAAAGAAAAGGTTGTAAGTTAATCAGGGGTATAATTATCTTGTTTATAATGTATATTATCTATGTACATTTTCCTGTTATATTATTATGTTACTATCAAACTAGCAAAAATGGAAAATAATTATAACTTATCTAGTTTTATGAGAATATTTTGAAGAGATTCTCTTAATATGTTATTGGTTATGGGTTATAAGTTTCTTGAAAACAAAATGGTAAAACCGTTATGAATGTGGCATAGCTTGCAGTATTATAAGTATTTTATTTTCATAAAATATAATATACCCATCTTAGGGTGTCCATTTTCAACATTAAAATGGAAAGCCTCCCATGAATATGATTTTTGTAATTTCACTTAAAACTAGTTATTAAAACCATTAGTTTCACTGTCTCTAATAAATAAAAATTATTAAATAATAAAAAAGTTATAACCAACAAGTTGAAAATTGATCTGATGATGGTAAGACACAAAATCAATCACATTCTTGGGAAAAAAGACTATCAGACATTTCAGCTAAGGGTGACTCTATAGCTATTATTTATTGAAACAATCTCATGTCACCAATTTGTACTTCTTACTTCCTTCACCTTTGTCACCCAGTCCCCTAACCATGCCCCTCCCATCTGGCAACCATCAGTTTATTCTCTGCATCTATGAGTGTGTTTCTTCCCATATTGGTAGTTACAAAATAGTTACGGGGATATAAAGTACAGCATAGGGAATACAGTCAGTAATATTTTATTAACTATGTATGGTGCCAGGTGAGTACTGGGATATCGAGAGTCACTTTGTAAAATATGTGATTGTTTAACTGCTATTTAACCACTATGCTGCACACTTGAAACTAATACAAAAGTAATATTGAATGTAAACTGTAATTGAAAGTAAAATTAAAAAAGAAACAAGTTTAGCCCTGGCTGGTGTAGCTCAGTGAATTGAGTGTGGGCCTGTGAACCAAACAATCACGGTTCGATTCCCAGTCAGGGCACATGACTGGGTTGCAGGCCAGTTCCCGGCAAGGGACGCATGAGAGGCAACCATACATTGATATTTCTCTCCCTCTCTCCTTCTCTCCTTCCCTTCCCCTCTAAAGATAAATAAATAAAAATGTTTAAAAAAAAAGAAACAAATTTATTTCAGAGAAAACCTACTTGCCAACTGCACAGTGATTTAGCAACATAGACTTTGATTCCAGTGAGTTCATTTAAAATAATAAATGATGTTAAATTAAGCATGTTTCATCCAAAGAATAGCAAAAATACATAAAAAATTTTGTATTTTATCAGCTTTTCCTTTTTTTTGCAGATAACTAAAGTAAACAAAAGACTCTAACTTAAAGGGCCATTTATCTTTCCTAGACAGTGTGTACAGAAACGAGTCCTCATCAATAGGAATCCATTCTTAGGGGGCAAAGCTGCCTTTCAGTAGTCTCCACTGCAGCTCCTCTACACACACTGTTCGGTTGGAACATCTGCAAGTAATACAACTAAAAAGTGAAAGTCTTTGTCACTTTATTTGTGAAAACTGGCCCTACAGGGAAAGTCAAAGTAAAATGTGACTTCTACCTTGTGAGTACATGGGAGCAATCTTATATATTGACCAAGACAAAATGCCTTCAAACAAAGTCGACACTGGTAGCCTGGAGCAAGCAGCATACTATTCTTTGTGATCACTAAGAGAGGCAGTGACTTTACCGCATGTTTTGGTGTGTAAACCTGGCTGAATGAGAATAAGCAGAGACATGAATGTTCATATGTGATTACAGATCAGGAAGTAATCAATAGCACAGTTAGTAACCTCCATATAAACAATGCATATAAACCCAATGTTTTCTTCTGAAGATAATAAATCTCACACACATAAAGTTTTAAAAATCTATTGTTATTGATCCTACACAGGATGGATCCAACTTTAACATCAACTTCTTAAACAGCAAAATTTAGTCATTTCAAATAAAAATACTAACCTGAAATTTTTTGATTTGTGCTTTTTAATGTAAGTGAAACAACAACAGAATTTTGATGAGAACCACATACTCAAATTATTACAGTCTGAGTCAACATGTAAGCTTTTTATAATTTTTTTTAGAAAAATACAACCCAATCTACTCTGTCATCTGATAGGAAGATACACAGTAAGCCATGTTAAATATTCCAGTTCACTAAGATAAATTGGTAGATCAGGTCTGAAGCCTGTCCACTAGCAAATAGTCCAATCTGTGTTCTGAAGTACAATCAATCTGCTTAGTACTCTTCCTCCAAGGGGGTGGAGGAGAGAGGGAATGAGGCAGAAGAGACTTCCTTCCCCTAGAAGCCAGTTATTTCAAAGCAAATCTCAAATCCCCATCTATTTTTTTTATCACTTGTCAGTTTTAATTTTATATTTATTAAGATGATCATTAATTATTGAGGAAATTGCTATTTCCCTAATACCCAGTATAATTTCTGGTAGAATTAATAATAATTATAGACAACATTATTTGAATATATACTGTGTGTATTAATTCATCTCATACTCACAAAATCCCTGGGAGGCTGGTTTTAGAATTATCCCCCTTATGAAGATGAAGAAAATATGGCAGAAAGAAGTGACATGACTAGCCCGAGTCACACAGCCAGCTTGTGGTTGTTCTGAGCTTGAATTTAAGCAGCCTAACTCCAGAGCCTTGCTCTTCACTCGCACACAGTAATGTCACTTAGTATGTAATAAGTGCTCAATTCATATTTATTGAATAAGGAAATGAATGAAATTATATAAATATCCCAAGTCCTACAGGAAATATAAATTTCACTTAGAATCTCACCCTTGCTTTTCTTGAAAGTGGGGCATCTTCTCTTCCACATCATTTTTAATATCTATATTTAAAATTTGATTTGATCTTTTTTCTACTGATTTCCATCTTTGATTTCTCTTCTGTGATGGGTAAAAAGTAAATGTTACTTTGCAAATCATAAAAATTTTTGTTTTGTGGGTTGAAATTAATAGGCTACATATCAATAACATGATGTGATAAGTCAATTGGTAATGTTGAAGTCTTTTAAAAAGAAATCTTCAAGCTTAATGGCTTATGATTTATGTATAATATTATCATGTTTGTTATTGTGTTGGATTTTATAAATTACAAATATAAGAACTGACTGCCTCATACATCCTTATGAAAAAGAGTTTCCCCAAAACTATAGTCTTGGTTTTTATTAAAATTCACTTAACTCTATTCCAGAGTGTTATCTGTTCTTATTATTCTCAGATTTATTTTATGATAGGACAAATACTATATGAAATTGCAAATGCATACTGTACCTCACGAAATGTAAATGAGTGAGAAAGATGGCAGCAGCTATCAAAACATTTCTGGCATAAATGATATTCTATACATTTTGTACACCTGAAATGCAAAACATACAAGAAAAAATCCAATTATTTTGATGTTTTTTGATGAAAAATTCTGGCCAAAATTTTCTGGGGACTCTGAAGATATGACAAAACCCATCCTAAATGCCTCATCCTGTAGTAGTTTCCTATTGCTATTGGAACAAGTTACAACACATTTCGCAGCTTAAACAGTACCTATTTATTCTTTTCTTGTTTGTGAAATAGAAGTCTGACATGGGTCTCAATGGGCTAAAATCAAGGGGTTTTCAAGGTTGCATTTTTTGGATGCCCTAGACAGATCTCTTTCCTTGTCCTTTGCATCTTTAGAGGCTGCCCACCTTCTTAGCTTATCTTCCTTCATCTTCAAAGCAAGCAATACAGCATCTCTCTGTGCCTTTCTTTCATAGTTCCATTTTCCTACTGACTCTTCTTTATTTCCCTCTTCCACTTCTAAGACTCCTTGGGATTATACTAGGCCCAGGTTATTCTGGATAATCTATTTTAAGGTCAGATGAATAGCAACCATAATTCCATTTGAAATCTTAATTGCCCTATAACAGGTAAGCAAACATACAGGTTCTGGGCATTTGGGTGGAGACATATTAGGGAAGGCATTATCTTGCCTACCATATATCTCTTCCATAATGTCTTCCTGGGGTACCTCAGCTTTCATGTATCTGTTTCTCTAAATTTCCATGGAATCAACAGCCTCTTAGATATTCTATCATTTAATTATCCAGTGTTTTCCAATTGTTTCATGAATGCTAGAGTTATACTTAGCAGGGTACTTCTTGAAAACAGGAATCGTATTATATCCTCTCCCCTCACAAAATGGAAAGAAGCGTGTGTGTGTGTGTACATATATATATAGTTTTCAATAAAAATTATTGACATATTTAAAACAAACTTCACTTTCCACAAAAGTTCACTTGCAGATTTGAATCATTTATAAAAATTTTGCCACAGCAGAGAATTCTAATTTACTTGTAGCAGTATTCACCAATAAAGCAATATTCTGAGCAAATAAACTTATTTTCTTATTCAAGTTACCTAAGCTTTAGAAGACGATTTCCATGAGAAATCTGGGAAACTATGTCCTTCAGTCATCTTAGAAGTGGCAAGTGCTAATTTATTCATTATTACTGTTTATACATACAGGGAAGATTCTTAACAATTAATGTTAATGAATCAGAGCAATGGTACAATTAATTTAATAACACAAATTATGCTAGGCCAAAAGTTAAGCATTTCTATATTTTCACATATCTGCGATATTTTTGGTATTAGCCTCTGAAAAGATAAGTAGCTATAATGTAAAACTCTAAGAAGGACCTGAAAAGCTTTCCAGTTTATCTTGTCTCCTACTCAACAGATTCCCAAAACTAATGGAAATAGGTTTTTTAGGACAATGACTGATATGTTAGTATTTGAGGGAATGGAAGTTAGTGAAGTAAAAAATGTTAGAAATTTATTCTTTAATTTGTAACAGAGGTTTGATACAGAGGTGAATGATTGTGAGTTAAACCCAAGAGAAGTTAGTCTCGAAGGAGAGTGTAGGCAGCATCAGACAGGGAGCAGAACAGAGGGGAAAGCCTGTACTGAGGGGTCGTAAGAAGAATCATCTATGATGAGAACAGAAAGAGCAGTCAGCTCAGAGTGACAGAGGAATATACACATAGTCATTAACAAAATACCCAAAAGCAAGATTTAAAATCATCTACCCAAACCACACATTCACCATTTGAGGAACACTCTGCTAGAACGATGGAGAGGTTTACACTGTGGCTTCCGTATGTCCTTATCCCCCACAGCTGTTCCTCTGAACGTTTATTTATTTATTTATTGCCTGTAACCTTAGCTCCTTATTGTTCTGATCCACTCTTCTTGAAAAAATTAAATCACTCAAACAATGGCTTCTAATGCCAGATATGAGTCTTCCATTTTTCCAAAACCCTTTAAACCAACATTCCTAAAACTAGCTGAACACCTCCTGCTAAACCTGTATAAACACTCTGCCCTTCCTCCGCAAGTGAAATACTCCTTCGTAGCCTTCTCAGGCCAGCTGCTTTCCAATAAAGACTTTTGCCAGTGGTGCTCTAGTTAATTTTCTTCTATGTGACACACGGAGAGAAAAAGGACTAGAAGAGTTCAAAGGAGAAAGGTTAGGGAGATAACAGTTTCATGGCTAGGTTTAAAAATATATTTATTGGACTCATTATGTAATTCCAGGAAGACTGAAAAGTAAACTGACGTATTTTAGCAGCATATTTAAGCTTGAAATAAAATATTTTCTTATTAACACATAGTTAACTTAAAATTTTAATTAAGAAAGCACAATTTCCCAAGCAGAGCAATTAACTGATGTTTTATGTGGCAACTGTGGGGAAGTTTGGGGATTATTCATGAAAGTAATGGAGATTGCTTTCTCTAATAAGTATCTTGTTGAGGTATAACACAAAAAAGAAAACAAAATAATGCACCTGCTGCTATTTGGAACAGGGGAACTGGATTAAAGATTCAGTCAATCTAGTCAACATCCCTCTGGCTCAGCCTAGGCAATGATTTTGGCAATGATCTGATCGGTAGTTCGAAGGAAGTTACGGAGGGTGAGCAGTCTGTCTAGCAAAGCTCTGAGCTTGGAAACTCATCTAGGACAAATTCACAAAGCCCGTGTTTGGAACTCCCAAGCCAGGATACTACTTCAGACTCTCAATCTGGACAGGAGTGTGAAGCCAATATCCTTTGTAAGTGAAGAAAATAAAACAATTGATGATCTAGGTACTGGGATGACATAAATCGCTAGACTGGAAATCCTAAAGAAATGCCCAGCAATGAAGGAAAACACACTATATAAAGGGGGAAAGGAAGAAGGCAGGCTAGATGACTGGTACTCTGATGCTCAAAGTTCCCTAAAGTTTAAAAAAAAAATACTCGCTCATAATTGTATTGATGACACTTACTTATAACACTTTCCCTCAATTGGAAATTGTTTACAGTTATTACAGGGAATTCCAAGTTGTTTGTCCAGTTGCTCTTTCTCAGCTGCAGCCACAAGTTTGCTAGAGTTTCTGAATTCCTCCAAAATAAGTTTTAATGGTGCAAACTCTTTCCTACACAGAGGACATTTCAACATAGAAGTGTTTGATATTGTATCCTGATAATTAGCTAAGATCTTCATGCATTTTATATGCATATTCTTGCCACAGCCAAGCCTATTAAAATTAAATAATATTATCATTTGTAAATGCAAAGTTATATATATTAGATAAATAAAATTTTCTCTGCTATCATCTTTACCTCCCATAAAAATAGATTCTGATTTTCTAGATATAGCTTGGATTACATACATAAACACATACCCTATCTTCTCTTATCTACCTAATCTATCATCATTAATTTAATTTAGTACATCAGAATTCCAAACAAATCCCCCCATTCCAATAAAATTGTGGTAAAAAATTTTCAGCACTAAAATATTTTTCATTTGTAAAGTGAGAACGCAATAATCTTAAAAAAGAACATTATAACGATACTCATCATTTTTTAAATAAAAAGTATCACTGAAGGCAGGGGCATCACCGTATGTAGTAGCACCCAATAAATACCTACCAAGAGAAATAATATTTGGGGAAATAGTTAATACATTTTAAATATACAATAAAAACAGTCATATGAAACACTACAATGTGGATGAAAGTTTTGGCAAATGATTAGGAATAAAAAGAAGAATGAAAAAGTTCAATAGCAAACAGTTGCCCAAATTTTGCAAGTCCAAGTTCATTGAATAGTGGACTGTGACACTCTCAATAAACATCTGCGTGAAGTTTTGAATGACTTGAGTTTAAAAATAGAGTTCAGAAAAACTAAAAAGAATTTTTATTGTTTAAAGTAAAACAACTTTTACTTTCAAAAACTCTTTGTAACTACTGTATACCAATGGCATGTGTTCATGTGTTAAAACAAAAATGTAAAAATTATTCCACTTTAATAAACTTCAAGTGAGAAGAGGAATAAAGTGGAATTATGCTTTAATTTTTGCCCTTTAAAATGTAGCCCAGAAATATTTAAAGTAAGAGCAGGACCTCTCACAACCTATATGTTAGGAAGCAAAAGAAGACCAATTAAACATATTTGTTTAAATATATGCTGTTTCTCTATCAACATGTCTCATAATGCAATAAATTACAAAAATTAAATTAGAATTATTTTGTAAGTTTTATTTTTAAAAAATCACCTGCAAAAAGTGACAGGAAGCCTTTTCTCTAAAAGTATTTCTTGACAAATAGAGCAGATATCATCTGAGTCAATTTCCTTCTGTTCAATGTATCTGCCTTCTTCGATGTGTGAGTTTTCATCATTTTCTATTTCTTGGGGAACTTTAACCTGATGTATTCCCTGAAGCAAGTCATTGATTTCTCCTTCCATGAGACCTAACTTCAGTGCATCTGGTGAAAAATCCCAAAGTATTAAAATTCAGTAGCAAAATTAAAGATACAAAAATGTAACAATTTATGCTGAAAGTTAACATTTTCTTTCAAATATCAGAAAGACAGTTTTGGTTGAATTATTACACTCAACTTTACCACTTTTTTTGTAGTCCTTTCAGAGCTAAATGGTCAGAAAAGAGTCTTGTATAAAAAGAATGGAAGTTACCTCATTTTTCTCACTAAAAATGGTCAATGCAACTAGTGCATTATAATGATTTTGGATTATTAATTTTATGATAGTGCAATAGTGTTCATCCTTGGATTTGTGTTATAATTATGTCTTACATTTTGATCTGTTCACTTTTCCATGAACAAGTATTTTATTAACATTCAGAAATATCAAAAGAAATGGGGCATGGATACATAAAGGGAAGCAGCGGTACTTGAGTAATATTAATGTAATTAGTATTTCTTAGATTAATAAATAATAGGAGAGCAAGACTCAAATAATTGTGCCTGTTCTCTTGTCTCATTTTTATGCCCTTGAAAGAGTGTGTTGGCTGCCACATCCTTCACAGTTTTACTAAATATTCCTCAGGATAATCTGTTAGAAACTATATTGCCTGTGCCCTTGGGATGCACATTCTTTGAATTCTGAATTTTCTCCATTCTGCTGTATTTATAAGAAATTATATTCTAAGTATATATAGTTTTGATCAGGGCATCCAAGATTCCTTTGTTTCCTTGCCTATCCTTACACTTCTTTTCCTTTCCCTCTCCTAAACATGCCATAATTTAAATGCCAGCTGTTACTGGTTCCCTTGAGTTATGATATTCACTTTATACATTCTTTACTACATATAGGTTTAAACTGTTTGCAAGATATTGAAAAAGCTTCATTTCCTGGTAACTCTCAAACACTGAAAATACTGAGAACAACAGTTACATATCGGTACAGAAACCTCTGCTCACTGTCTGAGGAGGGGTAGCAGGTGGGATGTGGGAGGGTATCAGACTTGAATGAACAATCACTTTGGAGGATGAGGGCCATTTGTCACAGAGACACAGCAACATCTGCTCCTTAAAAAAATGGGGAGGAAAGTGAAGAATGAAAGATTGTGCTTTTGAGAACAGAGATTCTGCAAGTCAGAAGAAATACTGAAACACAGAAGTTCATGGGAAACGCTGGTCACAAACTGTTCTACATGGTATAGCATGAGTTGGGGAATAAAAGGGAGAAACAAACTCTTTTCAAATTAATTTGGAAAACATTAATGTATGGGACTATGAAAGAATAGCCTTTTAAAGAGAAGAGCAAGGCAGCTAGTCTTATGAGATATTATAAATTATTACAAAACAGTAAGTAACAGAATTCACTAAATAATAGCCACTATGAAACAAGGATGAGAAGAAACACTACTCAGTAACCGATATTGAGATAGCTGGGAAGCCATATGGAGAAAATTTAACTAATTCAAACCAAATACCAACCTCCAACTTATATTAACACAACTCCATGTGGATACCATAATAAAGAATAAAAATAAAAAAGAAACTAGTAGAAAAAACCTCCAAAAGACTATTTATCAATACTATGGAAGAAGGAAAACTTTCAAAGTATTGAAGCAATAAACATAAAAGGTAAAATGATCAGACTCAAGAACTCAAAAAATCCATGTGTATAACAACATTTAAGAAAGCCATATAAAAAAGAATTATGACATTAGAAAAATATTTGCAAAGAGGGACAATTGCTATATCTAGAAAGAGTTTGTAGTTACCCCAATAAATAAATAGCCAAAGTTCACACAACTCACACATGAAATACAAATGGTAAAGAAGACAATAGAAGACATTCAATTCCATTAATATCAAGGAACAGTGAGTTAAAATAAGAATGAGGTGCAGATACAAAATACAACCTAATGAATAGTAATAATACATACATATAATATTACATTTTATTTGCTTATGCTATTTCTTTTTGTATTTTAAAAGTTATTTTGAAGCACTTTAATCTTCTATGTTAGATGAATGGAAACCATATGTTAGAAAATGGAAACCATTTTCTTATTTAATTTACTAAGTATGAATAGATTACTATGTATCTGATATTTGAATCTGGTATTTTATTCTCACTTAGTGTGACTAAATTATTTTTTCTGTATTACAGAAATATCATTATCATTTCAAAATATTTCTATGTATTTTTAATTATTTTTTGAGACTTAAACATGTTGTTTATCTCTTTTATTGTATGTGTAACTAACATGGCTACATACATCCAGAAAACAAACAAAACTAGCAGAAAATTGATATATTGCCAAAATTGTAAAACAGCAAAAGTATTTTAAAGACCAACTTGGCAATACATATGTGTAGCATGCTTAAAAGTATTAATACTTAAAAACCCCAAAACCCAAAACCTGAACTTATAGATACAGAGAACAGATTGGTGGTTGCCAAAAGCAGAGGCTGGGAGGTCGGAGGAATTGATGAAGGTGGTCAAAAGTTACGAATGTCCAGTTATAAAATACATAATTCATGGTGAATATAGCTAATAATATTGTATTATGTATTTGAAAGATGCTAAGAAAGTATATCTTAAAATTCTTCATCACAAGAAAAAGGTTTATAACTATGTGTGGTGATGGATATTAACTAGATGTATTGTAGTAATAATTTTCTACATATATACAACATTGAATCATTATATTATACACCAGAAATGAATATAATGTTATATGTCAATTATATCTCAATAAACATTAATACTTTTGCTCTGAGATCCAATTAATGAGATTTTAGGCTAAAAAATAATTGAAAGAATGAAAAGCTTCATTTACAAAGAAAATAACAAATAGAAACAAAAAGCAGGAAATAGAATTCCCATAGACTATTAGGTTACAGAAATACAAAGTCAAAAAGGAAAATAAAAAATAAAAAAAATTATTATATATGTGTGGTGGGAATTGTAAAAACTTTCCTTTAATACAGGAAAGTTTTTTATTTTATCTATAAATATTTAATTTAAGAAGAAACAGATGGCTTTTGCTAGACATTTAGAACAAATTATTAGATGATACACCTAGGTTTTGCTGGGAAATAATTTGTTGGGTGATGCAAAAGAATACTCAGTGTTCAAACTGATATAAAATTCCTGTGTATTCATTTTTGTAGGTCTTCAAAAATAAAACCGAGTTTCAAGTTTCTGATATGCAATACTAGGGTGCAAATAATTGTTCCAGATTTGTTTTAGAAAAGAATCTATGAATGATTTTCAAAAGACTGCTCCTTTATTACTAGTAACCATCTCCTCCACACTTATATAGACACTTACACAGTCTAATGATTGTTTATGGCTTTTTTTGAATTACTTTAATTTTCATGTGTGTTGTTTTAGCTTTCATTGAAATGATAAATTTCAAGGTCATTAAGACTTCTACTTTCTATGAATACTTGTGCCCAAAGAATTTTCTCTTTGTTGCCTAATTGAAACTTCTTTTCAATATAGGAGATATATCTTCTATTTTAGTGGGAAACATAAATTTTCAAAATTTATATATGGAATTAATTTTAAGCATTCAAAAAATTCCCTATGGTGCACTGATATTTATATTTATAAAAAGAATGAGTTTCTGCTTTCAAAAAGTACAAAAAAATCATACAACATGAGTACACTGATTTATTAAAATTGCTACTTTTATAGATGAAAAATCTGAATATTCATATTTTACATGATATTATTTATAAAAACCACCTAGCAGAACTTCTAATATGCAGTACAATAAATATTTGTTGGAAAACTGGATGGAGCTGCCCTGTCCAATGTAGTAGCCACTAGCCATATGTCACTATTGAGCACTTGAAATGTGGCTAGTGTGGCTGACAAACTGAATTTTTAATTTTGTTTTGAGGGACATAATTGGATAACTGGTCATCTATGGTTGTTAAAAAATGTATATGTGTAACAATTCAGGTATTACGTGAATCTATTTTTAACTGAGTATCTTATGAAGTCTAAATGCAGGTCTTAAGTATTTCTAATGAAAATACAGAGCCTGAATTGACATGTTGTAAACATAGAAGACACATTACATTTTGAAGACAGTATAAAAAAGCATTAAATATCTCATAATGTTTAGATTGATTACATGTTATCATGATGGTATTTTGATGTACTGCATTAAAATAAAATATATTTAAAAAATTGATTTCCTGTTATTTTTTAATGATAAACATGGTTACTAGAAAATTACATACATGACTCACATTATAGTTCTCCTACATGGCCCTAGCATAGGCAGCTTATGAAAATGATATGGAACATAATGCACAGAAACTAACACTTTGCAGAAGACATCAACTTCCAAAAGATAAAATGGAATAACAGAAAATAAGACAAATCTGTATAAAATCATGCAACCTAATCATTGTGTACGAAGTGACTGGGAGAGAGGATGAAGAAGAGAGTAACTGACATTTCAAAAATAAACTTATTTTAAAAAGATTTTATTTATTTACTTTTGGAGAGATGGGAAAGGAGGGAGAAGAAGAGGAAGAGAAACTGTTGACCTTTCAATTTGTGTGACTGCACCCGATCCACTGAGCCACACCAGTCAGGGCCAGAAAAACTTTTTGTCTATAGTGTGAAGGAGGAAGGAACAAAGTGAAAGTGCTAGAAACAAAGAAGCCACAAAGAATAGTATTAAGGGCTGAGGAAAGTTACACTTTCAGCCCTAGTGTAACAACAGTTACACTGAGGATGGAGAGATAAGAACAGCATTGAGAAGTACAATAGGTAGGATGTCAACATAAACAGGGTTTGTTTATGTTGAGGTACTAAATATGTGAGAGAGAAAATAGAAGAGGAAAAATTAAGAATCCCAAGGTTTCCAGCTTTGCAGACTAAAGAAAAAAGAAAGCTAAAATGTGAGGCAGAAAATATAAAAGTGGAGCGTATTTGAGAGAGAAATCTAGTATTTAAAATGCTATTGGGACATCCAAAATTGAGCTGTCCGGGAGGCAGCTAGAAATACTGGTATGTTGATCTCCTTGGTTATAATGGCAACAGCTGAAAACATAAAAAAACAGGAGACATTTCTAAGAAAATATGTAGAGCAAGAGAAGAGTACAAAAGAAATCAAAGAAGATACAAATAAGTAAATGCATGTTCTGTGTTCATGGAAAGGAAAAATTAACATCATTAAAATGTCATGCTACCTAAAGCAATTTATAGATTCAATGTAATTCCTATTAAGATACCAATAGCATATTTCACAGAAGTAGAAAAAATATTCCAAGAGTTTATCTGGAACCACAAAAGACCCAGAATAGCCATAGCAATCTTAGAAGGAAGAACAAAGGTGGAAGAATCACACTACCTGATATCAAACTATACTACAAGGCCATAGTAATCAAAACAGCATGGTAGTGGCATAAAAACAGGCCAATGGAACAGATTAGAGAGCTCTGAAATAAACCCACACCTTTATAGTCAATTAATATTTGACAGAGGAGGCAAAAACGTACAATGGACTAAAGATAGTTTATTCAATAAAGGGTGTTGGGAAAATTGGAAAGATACATGCAGAAAAATAAAACTAGATCACCTTCTTATGCCACACAAAAGAATAAACTCAAAGTGGATTAAGGACTTAAATGTTAGATTCAAAACCATAAGAATCCTAGAACAAAACAGGCAGGAAAATCGTGGGCATTTCTTGTAGCAATATTTTTTCCTGATATATATCCTCAGGCAAGGGAATCAAAGAAAAAATAAACAAATAGGGTTACATCAAACTAAAAGGTTTTTGCACAGCAAAGGAAACCATCAACAAAATGGAAAGACAACCACTGAATGGGAGAACATATTCATGATACATCTGGTAAGGGGTTAATATCCAAAAGTTATAAAGAATTTATAAAACTCAACAGCAAAAATAAAATCTAATTTAATAGTGGGCAAAGGACCCGAATAAACACTTCTCCAAAGAGGACACACAGATGGTCTATAGATACATGAAAGGATACTCAATGTCACTAATCATCAGAGAAACGAAAATTAAAACCACAATGAGATATCACTTCACACCTGTCAGAATGGCCATCATCAATAAATCAACAAACAAGTGTTGGTGAGGTTGTGGAGAAAGGGGAACCCTTTTGCACTGTTGGTGGGAATGCAGACTGGTGCAGTCACTGTGGAAAGCAGTATGGAGTTACCTCAAAAAATAAAAAAATGGAACTGTGTTTTGCCCCAGTGATCCTACTTGTGTGAATATAATATCCTAAGAATTCCAAAACACCAATCAGAAAGAATATATACACCCTTATATTCATTATAGCATTATTTACAAAAACCAGGATTTGGAAGCACCCCAGGTGCCCATCCGTAGATAAATGGACAAAAAAGCTGTGGTACATTTACAATGGAATACTTACTACTCAGTTGTAAAAAAGAAGGAAATCTTACCTTTTATGACTGCAAGAATGGACATGGAGAGTTTTATGCTAAGTGAAATTAGCCAGTTAGAGAAAGACAAGTATCATAGGATTTCATTTATATGTGGAATCTCAATTAACAAAATAAAGTAACAAACAAAATATAAACAGACTCATGGATACAGAGAACAGAGTGACAGCTATGAGAAGAGAGGGGGATTGGGTGGTCGGGTGAAAAAGTGAAGGGATTAAACAAAGAAAAAACTCATAGGCTCAGACAACAACAGTGTGGTGATTCCCAGAGAGAAAGGGGGTGGGGGTAGTAGAAGAGGGTAAAGGGCGGATAAATGGTGATGGAAGGAGACTTAGGATGGTGAACTCACAATACAATACACAGGTGATGTGTTATAGAATTGTACACCTGAAACCCATATAATTTTATTAACCAAAGTCACCCCAATAAATTCAATAAAAATTATAGAAAAGAAAAATCCCTGGGGAACACTACTATTAATTTATTATACAGTATAACTTTTAAGTAGCTACAGTGATTGTACTTATATAATAGCTGGGGGTAAATGCACTTGTCCAGATAGAACTGATAATATTTGAATTAAAAGAAATGAAAATTCATGATCACTTTAATGCTTTATATATATTATGAACATTTATTAATAAATTTAAAATGCTGTTACAGTTCTTAGATGGGCATAGTATAGGTCAAAGAACTCACTGACTGCAGGGAACACTTTTATAATGACAGTATCTTAAATATAAAGTATAAAAATTTAAATAACCTGTAAAAGTACATTTTGTTTTATTTTTGAGGACTCTAGAATTTAAAGTTACACAATTCTATGCCTGATTTTAAACTCAATTCAAGTATCAACATAAAAACTATTTTCCTTTAAAAAATGTATTCTTTTTTGCATAGAAACTTCAGTCAGTAAACATTTTTCAATGAAATTGTGTGTCATGTCAACTGTCTATTTCTGGTATCTAAAAATTATTTTTCTCATAGTTAATATAACTTAATACAAAAAACTGTGAATTTTTGCTTAGAACCCTTGAGAGAATTTTTTCTACTGAATAATTGGCCGTTGTTTCCCTCTTTTTTTTATTAAGTGCCCTTGAATTTGAAAATGCCATATGAAGTTACATTTTTTTACTAAATGGGAAGAAAAATGTTCCAGCTGTCTTAATTGTAACAAACTGAGCTATAGACACTTGTCAGACTGTCTAGAAAAATAACTGTCTAAATTTAGAATATGTCTAAACACAAATTATTAAATTTACTAACTTCAAATTAGTAAAATAAATAAAAGCACATATAACTTACATTCATGATTCCTTGGAAGCTTGAATTTTTTCAACAAGACCCTAAAATTCACAGGTAGAAAAACAAAATAACAACAACAAAAAAATCCTCATTTATTTCTGATATAACCTCAAAAGGTATTTTTTCATTTTAATTTTAGAGTTGGAATGACATTATAAAATTTGTACTGCTGAATGTGTAGGGATAAACTCAAAACTCTCATCAGTTTTTCTATTATAGCAGTAGTTAAATTCACTTTTTAAAATAAGCATATGTAAAAAAAGTTTGATAAATGGAAACAAAAGACATTTACAGTAAAGAGATTCTGCCAGGGAGAGCCCATGACTCCTTCATGATAATAAAGTCCTTCATAGAGAGAGGCTAGCGAGGGGTTCAGGTATTCATAGTACTTCCTTGAACTTCCCCAGAAGTCTCCTACTACTAGAAATTGGGATACTTTTCTGGATAGAGTAGCAAATGATTGTTTTCCTACATCAACCATTATTAAGTATGAGATAAATATTTTCAAATGTCATCAGTTAGAATATGGCAAAAAATAGAATTTGGCTATTTTTTTAAAGTGGGAAATATATTGGGTTGGCCAAAAAGTTTGATTTTGTAAGATGGCTAAAGTAGCACTTGGTTGTCTTTAATTTCGCTTGAAAAAATTTTGTTGGATTGTATTATGACAGCTATCATATTAGCATGCATTTAAAAAAACATCAAAATTGGTGAATTTGTGTAGCCATTTGAATATTGAAGATGGAAGAAAATAAGCAACTTTTTTGGCATATTATACTTTATTATTTCAAGAAAGGTAAATACACAACTGAAATGCCAAAAAAAAAAAAAAAAAAGATTTCTGCAGTGTATGGAGAAGGTGCTGTGACTGATCGAACGTGAGTGGTTTGAGAAGTTTTGTGCTGGAGATTTCTCACTGGATGATGCTCCATGGTCGGGAACACCAGTTGAAGTTGATAACAATCAAATTAAGACATTGATTGAGAGAACAGTTAACATTACACCATGTGGGAGATAGTTGACCTGCTCAAAATATCCAAATCAATAAAGTTATTGGTGAAAATGAAAAATGTGTCTTTTATTTTACAGAAAAAACTAAATGGACCCTTTGGGGAACCCAATATATTGAATTCTCACTGACTACATTAAGTATATTTTAGTATATTAAATACTTAGACTGTATTTCCATCTAGTTCATAGTTAACATATGGAACAAATGATTTACATCACATTAATAACAGAGCAGAATGCCCTTGTCCTGAGGTAGCTGGCATAAAATAAAAATGGGAAAAACCTATTTTAAGTATAATAACAAAACCAAATTGCAAGTTTTGAAAGGACTGTATTTTATATCTTTATGCTAATTTGAGTAAATAACTTACATTAGTAGGTGCTCAGTAGATACTGATAAAACAAATAATTTGATAAATAAAACCACAAGAAATAACAGATATTAGAGATTTTTAACCTGTAAACAAAAGCACTGGAAATATGAGAAAGACACTATTTTCTTAATTTCTTGTTTGATTTTTTCTTTCAAATATCAATCATACATATTCTATAGTCGTATAATTAATGAGTAGTTGGTAAGTATAGTAGGTAAACAAAATGAATTGAGTTAAACTAAATGCAAATAGTTTTTTTAAAAAAAATTTTTGGGATTCCCTTTAAATAGATTCTGACACTAGAGGAAAAATTTCAGATTTGACAGAACTAATCTTCAGTGAAGTCCTACTTCTATCTTGAAAGACTCATAGTCAAATGCTTATTGAAAATGAAAACAATAAATTAAAATATATGTATAACAAACCACACACTTATCAATGATGTCAATCAGGGAGTTTTTTTCCTGTGTTATAAGTTAGATTTTACATTTGTACACAATAAGAACCTAAAATTGTTTTTTTCTTATTAAAAACATCAACATTCAAAACATGTAGACGTGACAGTATGTTTTTCAACTTAAATCTTACTTAAAATACCCTAAAGTATATGATAAGCTATGATCACATTACCTTTGTATTTTCCCAAAACCAAATTTCTTTAATCTTGCAGTACTCAAACCATGAAAAAGGTAAAACATAATATACTAAGATGTTACTTTGTGGAAGATCTTCATTACAAAGTCACTTACCAGCATATATGCCTACAAAGCTCCCTTTTTTTCTGAAATGTGGAACAGTTACAAACATGAGGATTTCCTAGAAAAACCTTTAAAAAAAAAGCATACTTTTAAAAACTCCAGTCAATTTTTAGAGTTGGAGTAAAACTAAATTAATAGACAATTAGATTAAAAGAGATTTCAAGAAGTAATTTAGTTTAAGTAACTCGGAAACATTGACTATCATCTAGAGGGACTTCTTATTTCTGTACTTCAGTCTGGTTTTGCACTTAACATATTCTTTGCCTTAGTTAACACCCTGCATTATCAGTGAAGATTGTTTTTAAAAGATCTATACTTAAGCAAGTGGAAAGAAATCTACTTTTAAAAGCTTTAAAAATCTACAATTATTTTTTACTAAGAGGAAATTTTACCTTGCAGTGAAGCTAAAGACTTTTTAGATTTTGGATTCTTTTGTTGTGCACTTGACTTGGTGTTTACTTTATTTAATTTTATTAAAGGAGAATAATATTGTTCATCAAGTCTACATTGGCTAAAAACATGTATTAAATGCCGTGTTGTAAGCAACAAAGTGATAAAAGGATGGGTAAATAAGCACAGGTTAGTGACCTGTACTCAGCACTTAAAATGCACAACACTGAATTACAAATTTCCAAGTCAACTACTGAGAGGCAGTGCGGTGGCTGATTTTTGAATTGCGAAAGTGGGATATGCTAATATTTGAAAATATCTGTGGTCTTTCAGCAAAATTAAAAAGAATTTTTATTCATTAAGATCTTCCCAAGGCACCACCATTTAAATACTTGAGTTTATAGCTTCAGAGTGACTAAAAAAACCCCAGTTTGCAATATTTAGCAAATATATACAGTATGCAGATTGTAGAATCTTCATTTCGTTTCAGTTACAGGGCTATTGACTGCTAACAATAAATCCCTGAACGTACGCAAAGCAAACCGTACATTCCTAGGAAACGACTCACTTTTTCAAGCCCAAAGATCAAAGGGCCATCATCTTACAAGAGCTGGATGTAATTGGGAGCCCTAAGCTCCAATAATGACACTTGTCTAACAAATACTAGTTCCTCTGCAATACGCGCATCTTTAGAGTCTGGAACACGCGGGGGGCGGGGGGCAGGGGTGGGAGTAGCAGAAGGTGGCGGCAGCAGAGGGTGGCAGCAAGCACTGCGAGGGCGGCTGGATGCAGGTGAACCTGGGGGGGACCCAACGCGGGGAGGCCGGTGGGCCGGGCGAGGGCGGGGCAGTTGGGGGCGGTAGTTACTCGAAAATCCCTGTTCTCAGGCTCCTCCTCTCTCAGCAGGAAGCCGGTGGGGCCAGTCTCTCTTAGGAGGTAGATGCTGCTGCTCAGCGCTAGGCGCTGTTGCCCCCTGAGGCGGTGGTTCAAGTGCTTTTTCTTTCTAAAGACCGTGGGGCCGCAGCTGAGCATTCTGGCTGAGCGCCGGCGTTGGCGGCCGGGGAGAGATCGCCGCAGCCGCCCGCCGTTTTCCTTAAAGATTGGCTGGCCCGCCGGTTGCCTTGGTGACGGAGGTTGAGCTCCGTGGCATCCCGGCGTGCATTGCGCCGCGCTTTGGCTGGCGACAGAGGTGTAGGTGGGTGTCGATTCCTTGCTTTGCACCCGCCCCCGCTCGTTCCAGAAAGGGAGCTCCTGACTGAGGAGTATGTCTACCAATCAATTGATTGGTGTAAAAGCTGGCTGCCGGAGGCGTAGCTGTCAAATCTCTGCGTTCCTTCTGCAGGTTTCTCGCAGGCAGCGCTCTTGAATTGTGTTAGGATACTCGCACAACCCGGTTACGGTTTGGGTTTTGGATGCTAAAATTATCCTGTTTATTCCTTATCTTTATCAGAAAGCCCAGACCCATAGTTAATGTTCAAGAAAATTCCACATCTGTAAAACCATCACCACAATCAATGCCGTAAATATATCTCACACTTCCCCCCCAAAAAATTCCACAAACATTTCCTGATTGCTCAATACGTGCATAATCTGAGCAGTCGCTGGGGAAGATCAAAGGTGAGGAACACAGGAATCTAACCTATGAAGCAAGATCCTTAAATCCGGATGTGTGCACGTGGGGTGTGTGTGTGTGTGTGTGTGTGTGTGTGGTCTGTAACTGCATGTTTGGGTAAGAATGGGTTTTGGGAAGGGAGGTTTGGAATCCATTGACCGTATGCCTTCTAAATCTACAAATCCCTTAAGATTTTCAAGGTATGCAACTTTGTCCCGATACTTCAGATTGTCTATGAGCTTTATTACCACATTCTAGAGAGAGACCTGTAATAAAGTAGGAGCAAAGAGGCCCTATCACTGGAATCTCTCTACGAAATTGAAATCAGGAAATAGCCACTTGGTAACATGAAGATGGAGGATTTTATCAGGGGAGGAAACCACAACTAGAGTATGTAAAGAACAGGCCATGAAATAAAAGATGATGGAAATGGCAGCTTTCACATGAGATGTCCAAATAAGCACCATCCAATCCTAGGTCTATGGTTTTAATTTACTAAATTTTATTTCTACTCTCTTATTCTAATAACTAACATACCTATTACTATACTCCCAACTTTACCATCAATTTGATAGTGCTAGATGTTAAAGTAAAATATTATGCATTAGGGAAAAAACATTGAAACCAAAAGAATATAAATTGAATTAACTTCTTTATTAATAGATATAATTTAAACATTTCAAAATAAATTAGTGACAATCTACACTTTCCATATAACAAGGTAAAAAAGTTTCAGAGTGAAGGCACTTTATTCAACCATCATTCTCCCCCTCTCTTTCTCCATGCATCCACTCTGTCCAGAAAAAGTCCAGCCATTATTAATATAATGAGAACAGTTTGCACAACATCGGTGTGACTTGGCAGCCCAGGAGAGTGGACTGGAATGTGCATGTTTGAACAATGAGGATTTCACTCTACTAGTCAGTGGGTGTGGTAGACACTGTTGAGTGAGCATGTGTACTGTGTGGCCATTGCATTCAAAATGACTGAGCAAGTAGAGCAACGAATCTGCATCAAATTTTGCGTTAAGCTTGAACTTCCCTCTGTGGGTACTATTCCGTTCATTCAGAATACTGCAGCTGTGGGCAACTGGTGACTGGAAGCTTCATCGCAACAACATGCCTGCTCATACATCAGATCTTTTTGTGAAACATTAAATCACCCAGGTGACTCAGGCCCCCTACAGCCCAAATTTGGTGCCCTGGGACTTATGGCTTTTCCTATAACTAAAATCACCTTTGAAAGGAAAGAGATTTCAGACTGTCAGTGAAATTCAGGAAAATATGACAAGGCAGCTGATGGCAATTGGGAGAACAGTGTGAGGTCCCAAGGTGCCTTTTTGAAGGGGACTGAGGCATCATTGTCTTGTGTACAACTTTTCTTGTATCTTTTTCAATAAATCTGTTTTTCATATTATATGGCTGGACAGATACCTTCTGGACAAACCTTGTATGTTGTGTATACACACACACACACCACAAACCCTCATATATCTCCATATATAGTCTATACCTCCATGTACATTATATATAATATATAATTATTTAAGGTTACCTTGAAGGTAGCTTTAAAAAAATAATAGTAAATAACTGGTAAAACTGTTGTGTTTTACTTATTATCATTAGACAATGATACTCCATGTGTAAGTGACAAACACCATTTTCAGAAGGATTACATGTTTAAGACACAATAGTCTTGTAAACTGAATATAGGTTTTAATTCCATTTTAGGTGATGATAATAGTAGCAATATTCATGCTTTCATGAAAATTAAAAAGAGAAAGCACAGATTGCTAGACAGAACTTCAGTCTAGTTGTAAGACATTTGTTTTTGTATCTGTCAGTTAAGGCTTTAAAAACATTTTAAAAGCCAGGTGACTATCCCATATGTTTGCTTCATTTCTTAAGAATGTGTGACAGGGGTAATATTTTGCAAATATTAAATTAGAGAATTAAATTCTCTCTTAAATTTGCAGTGTTCCCCTCCAAGTTACACTCTGAAGCAGATTATCCCAGAAAAGAGGAAAGTAGTTAGTGCTAGAAACAAGTCATTGATAAACTCAAGATTTTCCTTGTATATTTAGGTGCTTTTATGTTGAGTACATATGTGTTTTTAATGTTTATGTCCTCTTGATATATTCTTTCCTTGAGTATTATGAATTATCCTTCTGTGTCTCTTTTTATGGCCTTTGTTTTGAACTCTATTTTGTCCGATATAAATATTGCTACACCAGCTTTTTATTCCTGCCCTTGACTTACAGTCTGTATAGGTCCTTTTCTTCTGAGGTGGATCTCTTGTAGGCAGCATAGTGCGGGTCATGCTTTCTTACTCATTTAGCTACCCTATGTCTTTTGATTGGAGCATTTAATCCATTTACATTTAAGGTTATTATTGATAGTTACTTATTCATTTCACCCCTTTGTACCTGTGTTCCTCTCTCTTTCACTCTTTTTCTTCCTCTTCTTCAAGCAGTTCCTTTAGCATCTCTTGCAGTGCTGGTTTGGTGGAGGTGTATTCTTTTAGCCTTCTTTTGTCTGGGAAGCTCCTTATTTCACCTTCCATTTTAATTGAGAGCCTTGCTGGGTAGAGTAATCTTGGTTGCAGGCCTTTGCTTTTCATTACTTGCAATATTTTTTGCCATTCCCTTCCGGCTTGTAGTGTTTCTGTTGAGAAATCAGCTGCTAGCCTTGTAGGAGTTCCCTTGTATATTACTTCCTGTTTCTCCCTTGTTGCCTTTAAGATTCTCTCTTTGTCTCCAAAACTTGTCATTTTAATAATGATATGTCTTGGAGTAGGCCTCATTGGATTCATCTTGATTGGCACTCTCTGTGCTTGCTGAACTTGGGTGGCTTTTCCTCTCTCCAGGTTTGGGAAGTTGTCTGTCATTATTTTTTCAAGCAGAGTTTCTATTCCTTGCTCTTTTTCTTCTCCTTCTGGTATTCCCATTATTGCAATGTTGTTGCATTTCATGTTGTCCTGCAGTTCTCTTAAGCTACCTTCATATTTTTTGAGTTGTTTTTCATGTAGCTGCTCTGTCTGGGTGTTCCTTTCTACCTTGTCTTCCAGCTCATTAATTCAGTCCTCTGCTTCATTTGCCTGCTTATAATTCCTTCAAGTGTATTTTTTTATTTCAGATATTGTATTCTTTGTTTCTTCCTGGTTCTTGTTTATAGCTCCTATTTCCTTATTCTTACTCTTGTAGTTCCCACTCAGTTCCTTGTAGTTGTCAGTGACTTCCTTGAGCATTTTTATCACCATTCTTTTGAATTCTATATCTGATAGTTTGCTTGCCTCCATTTCCTTTAGCTCTTTTCCTGGGGAGTCTTCCATTCCTTTCAATTGCAGGTTCTTTCTTTGTTTCCCCATTTTGGGTGACTCTTTTACTTTGTTTCTGTGATTCCCAATGCTTTGCTTTGACAGCTGTCTTTGTAGGGTGAACTTCTGCGGTAGGAATTCTTTGGGACTCAGTGGTGTGGTCTCTTTGAGCTCCTTGTCTGGGTGCTCGAGGGTTGCCCTTTCTTCCATTTGTGTGGGCTCTCTTGTCGTACTTGGGCTTTACCTGTTGGTGACTCCTGTGTTGGTGGTTTCTCCTCTCCAGTGGATTTACTGGTACTCACAATTCCCACCTTGCCTTATACATGATCAGCTGCAAGGTGAAGGTGAAATGGAATAAGGCAGCAGGAGAGTATTCTATGGAATTTAAAGTACTAGGTAGAGAACAGATAGGAGGTTCTTTGGAGATGTACAACAATAACTGTGATATTTCACCCAAGTAGACACTTTTTGTAAAAAGTGAATAAGAAATAAGACTCTTATTAGAAGGGAAAAAGAATATGAGCTGACTTTAGAAAGCAGAGCACTTATGTGAGGTTAGATGGTGAGATATAACGAGAGTGAGGGATAGAAATTAGGCATAGTGTTTGAGAGTATGAAGTTAACCACAACAGTAATAAAGCTCAGGAAGATAGCAAAATGGATTAAGACCAGGGTAGGATGCTTTGTGGGATTTGAAATAACAATCATATGATTAGAAATATATAATTGTCTTCTGCAACCTTTGGCTTCCAAACTTCGTATCAGCTGGAATTCTGTTGGCTGTTCATTCGGTTCCTCAGAAGATCAGCGAGGTGTCCCAGTTGGGCGCAGGGGTAAGTGGGTTTAGCTCTCCATTACCTTGCCACCATCTTCCGGCCCCTCCTAAACTAGACTAAATTTTAGACAGGTTTCTTCCTGACTTTATGTTCCTGACCTCCCTTTTCTTAGAGGATTTGCTTTAGAAAACTTTCAATTGTAAATTCTTTCTCTGCCCCTTTGAAAGATAAATCTTCTTCCAGTCTCTTGCCTGTTTTACAACCCAATAATGTCTTTTGCAAGAACCTGGGAGCCATCTCTTAGAAATGGAATTATCAAAAAAGTCATTGCTTTTGTTTGCAGTCTTTGTGGCAGCGTGGGCCCTAACTGTGTGGAGTCTAACCATGATAATCACCAACTAGTAAACACAAAACTCGCATTATCCTCTAGTGCTTTTCCACTAGCTCTCTGCAGGCTTCCAAACTCACCCCTTTTGTTGCAGTATCGTTGAGCCAGCCTCTCTTCCCTGCTGCAGTCATCTTGAATGAAGTCTTTTTTGCCTGTTTACCTCTGTCCAGTGCAATTTCTCTTTGGCCACAGATACCATTTATCTAAAAATATTTTAATTATTAAATTAGACTAAATTTAGAATTTACTAAGTTTTTTTCTTTTTCTTGTGACCAAGGGAGGTTGGCTAGCAAAAGTGATCGGATCAAACGTAGTTTGAATTTTTGCACATCGAAGTGTTATGTAAATTTGTAACCCACTGTGAGTGTGAGTAGAACTTTTGGTTTAAGATGCCAGACTGAGTAGATAATGTTGGTTCCTCTTTCATCTGAAGAGCCTGTGGAAATAAAAAGTTAAAAAAGTTTGAACCTCTGACATTGATTAGAACTAGAGAGAGCTGAGACAGGCAAAATTCTAAGAATGATCCCAATGACCTTTGTCCTAGTGTAATTCCCTCCTCTGTGAATATCATGTTACAAGGCAAAATAGATTGTGCAGATGTAATTAAGGTTGCTATCAGTTGATTAAGTTAATTAAAAGGAGCTGATTTGGGTCATCCTAATTTAATCACACAAATCCTTTAAAAGCAGAGGATTTTCTTTGGCTGGTGGCAGAAGGAAAGGTCAGATATGAAGCATGATTCTCTTGTTGGCCTTGAAGATGGAGGGGACCAGGTGACAAGGAATGCTGGGGGCCTTAGGAAGAAGAGAACAGGTTCTTGCTAACCACCAGAAAGGAAATTAAGAAACAAACTGTGTCAGACTGCTTAGCCACCTCAGGTTATCTCAGTCACAACTCTTGGTGGCTTTTAGGTCCTTCCTTGCTTCCTTATGTGGGTCCAACCCAACAGTACCTCAGTCTTGGTCTTCCATGCCTTATGCTGACCTATTGTTGTTAGGTGTGAGGTGTCCTTCTGGTGACCAACTGTCCTGACTCTCCAGGGTCTGTGGAGGGGTGCCTGGGAAGCGGGACTTTCGAGAACAAACTGCATAAAACTGCAGGCAAAGCAGTACAACTGGAGCTCAAAAATGCTGGGAATTGAACATCCATGGAGAGGTTAATAATGGAGATGGGAACTGGTGGATAAATTATTTCCTTGCCCCAACTCCAGACTGTCCTGAAACAGACTCTGAAGATGGTCCTGCAAGATGGAGCAATCAGCTGTGCTTGATGCCAAGTGGAGATCAGTTTAATAATTTACCCCCTCATATTTGCTTATACTGTTTTCCTATCCATTTCTGCTTTCCTTTATTCCTGCCTCCCTGGGCTTTCACTCCCAAGTAAAATACCTTAGGCTCTGTTTTCTAGGGAACCCTGGCTTAGAGGCAAACAAATAAAATGCATTTCTGTAACAATTATTAGTTCCAGTAGTAAAAATATTGTACAGAATTGTGAAACATAATCATAGTTTATTATATGGCTTTACTCTCATTGACGTTTACATATTTGTGATATTTTAACATATTGAATAGTGACCTATCTAAAAGTTTGACAGAACTCTTTTGTGAGAATGAGTGGATGGGAAGAGTGAATATGTATGGTGGTATAGGGATGAGAAAAAGTAAAACCTTTAAACTCCACAGTGGGAAGTAAATAGAAAAACAGGACGTTGTTTGGTAATGTAGGCATAAAAATGAAATAATCAACTAGAATAATTTAAAATAATCTCTGAGAAAGGAAAAATGGGTGTATAGGGAATGGAGACCATTTTTTGTCTTAATAAACATTAAGTTTATTTAAAAGATTATTTAAATAATCTAATTTTTATAGAGTTTGGCAAGGTATCGTTGAGATCCAATAGTATCTGCTTACAAGTAATTTCTTACTAAATAGGCCTCAATGCCTTATTATCTTTTGGCACATGTTTATGATACGTGTATTGCACACGCATCCGTGTGTATGATTTAGCCTACCGGTTAATTTAGATGTGAAAAGCTTACAAATGTCAATTCCTTGGCAGCACTGGAACCTGTTTCTCCACTAGGTGTCAGCATAGCACTGTGAATAGTTGAGTGAGCTGTTAAATCATTGCGTGTTCACAAACATGTTTTTGTTTATCTTTCTAAAGATGATGATGGGAAGTTGAGATTTAATAATGTAATCAGCTCATGTATCATAATCATTGTCTACTCAAATGTTCATTTTTGTTTTACCTATTCAAATTAATGTCAGCTGCTTAAATTAGTTAAGCTCATCTTCAGCAAGGGACTAAAAAAGAAAACAGTTACATACAGGAATGACAGTAATGAGGATGTTTCCTGCATCTGTATCTTGGGTTTTCAGTCAGCGACTTTTTTCTTCAACAGGTATGAAAGAAATTTGGCCATTAGAGAAGATCAAAAGCATAACATTTCCCTTTTCTGTTATCTACTTTATAAATATGCTTTAAAGGATATGAGCAATAGTCAACTAGCTTAGTGCCATGCTAAGTGACAAGTCTTCCTTGTTAACAGACAATGTTGGGTAATTTATAAGTTAGATATTTGCAACTTGCTTTTTGCCCTCTGACTACCCAGTGCAGCATCATTGGCTATGCCTCTGTGTGGAGCCCGATTCACGGGAACATTGGCTTCATCTCACATAAACAGTGAAAACTTGCTGTAGGTCATGTCTTCAGAGGCCAGAACGAGCTAAATATTTGTGAGTTATTTTGTATTGAGTTCTGTTTTCCTTAGTTCGCAGAATTTTAGTCAGTTTGCTTAATGCAACTGTTACTACATTATAAAGGAAAAAAGGCCACGACGAGTATTTTTCATACAACAATACATAAAAATTCATTGAAGTGTGCCGTTTGGTCACTTAAAAAATGTGCTCAAAATTTTAATGTTTTCTGCCATGGGGGTGGGTAGGAAGAGAGTCAGTGACAACCCAGTCTCTTTTTTTAAAAACAATTTTATTTTAATTGTTGTTCTTGTACAGTTTTCTTTAGTCTCTTTTTAATGAAGTATTCTAAATCTTTCATTACTTAGGTCATTTATGGTTATAATCTTGTGATTTCTTTAAAAAATTTCTTTAGAATTCACAGGAAATTCCACTCCTTCATGCTATTTTTCATAGTAAAAGGCTTACTTTCAGTCTGATTTACTCACAATATCAATCAATGACATAATAAAAAGCCAATATCAAACAATATAAACTATAGAAATTTTGGGACAGTAAATTATTCTATACTGTAGGAAAAGAATATAGAGAATGTTAGGTAAATTGATATCTCTAAAAATCCTTTTATTTTTGCAAAACAATCTTTTAAAAATTTAGATTGAAGAAATTTCATATGGTACAACTCTAAGATGAAGATACATACATATGTATATACACACACATGCATATGAATACACATACATGCACGTATATATCAGTAAGTATACATACATCTAAAAATACCAGAAAATGTCTAGCTTTATCTTCTGTTCATTATTATTAGAACAGTATTTGGAACATAATAGGTATGCAATAAATGTTTGTTAAAAGAATAAACAAATAGAGAAGATATATATGTAAGAGAATTGATCAATAAATAAGACTTGGTCACCTTTGGAAGCAGAAGGCTGAGAAATTAAGAAACTCTTGGCATTTTCTATGTTAGAAAGCTTGGTGGTGGCAATCCTGAAGACTTGATAGTCTAGGAAGAATCACAAGTAGTACAGGAAAGATGAGTTCAGATTTTGCAATTTTGTAGCAATGTAAGCAGACAGCAAAGTGAAGCTGTCTACTGGGAGCTGCTTATAAAGCACATTCATTAAGTGGACATGTTTGAGCTGGAGATACAGAAGTTGTCATAATGTTGGGGGATCAGAGAAGTGGATTACATCATCCAGCAGAGCTCTTCAACGGGGACAGAAAAAAGCCCATGACAGAAACCTTGCAGGACACTTCAGGACTGACATTAAAAAAGGATCTTGAAAAGCAAGCTGGAAAGGAAGGAATAAAGTGGTAGACGTAAAGAGTAGTGAATATCATGAAAAATGGTGTGGTTTTCAGAGTCCAATGCTGAAAGAAGTCTAGTCATTTGAGCAATAAAAGTTCATGGATTTGTAAATTAGGAAATTGTCAGTGACTGTTAAATGAGCTGGTTTAGCAGGGTTATGAGAATGAATTACTGTTTACAGTGTAATTGAGAATGAAGAAGGTGAGAAAGTGAAGAATGAATAAAGACTGTGGACTATATTTTGATGCAATATGGATATTTAAAGAAAGGGAGCAAGAGAAACTGGCCCTCGATGTTTGTTAAAGTCAGCTGACCTGACAGTGGGATTTATGGGGCAGTGGATCTGCATCTTCAAACTGAGATACGTGCACCTCTTGAAGTCCACAAAGACTTTACAAAGTACATGGGCTTGGAACAATTGTAAGAGCCAAAGTCCAGATCCCCAGCTCCGATATTCATTCTTTTCTAATGTTCATCAGCCTGAGGACTTTAGTTAAAATGTTGTGCTTGTCTTCTTTTCCCACTTTCTTTTTGCAACCATACTTCTCTCACTTTCGAAAACGAAATCATTGTCTTCTGGATGTTCATCACCCCAGGATGTGGAAATCACTGGTGAACCAAACAAAAGGAATTTTGTCTCTAATAGCTCAGAAACAAATCCTTTTAAAGGCATTTGAGACACAAAGACATTTGAGAATTATACATTTCTTGTGTTTCTAATTCTTTGCTTTCCAAGTGATTATAGGAGTTGATAGATAATTAAATATGCTTTTTGATAATAGATCAATATGTGATTTTTGGCACAGAAGCTCAAATAGTTGAGTTTCATTGTAAATACCAAAACTTCCTTCCCCATCTGTCCCATCCCACATTGTTATGTGAAAAATTTTCTCAGTATTCATAAAAACAACAACAATGAAGGCATTAAATCCATGCTTAATACTGTCTTCTAACATAAAATAATATTTATTCTTACATAAACTAATTTAAAAATGAAACAAAACAATGAAAAAGAATTCCATCTGGTAGAAAGGAACGTGCTGGGAAAGAGAAGAACATTGGTTGTTCGGGGTGAGGAAGTGTTGAATGTTATGGGAATAAAAGCGTATGAAAGGAAAGGTAACTAAGAGGCCTGAACTTTTTGATGAACTGGATAAACAGCAACAGAATGGGATTATTGCCTCCAGGTTTGAACGTCCTTTGTAGATGCAGACGTAGGGGGCAGGTGATGTTAGCTGTTCGGTGGAGCCAGCTTCTGTGACTGTACTTTCCTCAGCATTCATGCCTTTGAGAAAGGCATTTGAGACGATAACTGTAATTAGATGAATCCTGAAAAGGTCCCTCTCACCAGGTGGAGTGAAGACATCAATACACCTAAGGAAACTCACCTCTTGGGGAATAAGAGCTTGACTATATCCTTCAATGCAGTATTTTCAGGGTTTAGAACCCTGCTTGACATAGGGTGCTCAAATATTTTCCCTTGAATGAATTGACAATGATTAGAGGCAGCCAAGACTCCTGAGTCCTCAATCAGTAGAACATGGTAGAGTTGCAAAATTTAATAAAGCCTATTCAAATTTATATAACATTTGTTCACTCTATTATATAGATTGGAATAATAATAGGTTCCAGTTATATATTTATATAATTCAATTTAAAGTTCTCTTTTAAATAAATCTCACTTTTTTATTAGCTAAAATACGGGATAGAGGTGTAACACATTACAAAAAAGTATACTTCAAATGACAATGATGTTAAATTACATTCTATAAACAATAATTAAATTGTTTATGGAATATGTGTGCGAGTAAAGAGTATTTGTGTGTTTCGATGATAGCAGAGAAATAATAGGCTCATGGTTATTCAGACTTGGTGTCCTGGGTTGAAAATGTCACAGATTTAGCTTGTGACAGAATGATCATGTAAAATACAACTAGTAATAATCTCCAGCTGACATTCTTGGGAACATAAGGATGACTTTGAAGTTAAGAACTATTTTTAGGTGAAAAGTCTTGATGATGTTTCTGTCAATTAAAATGAATATCATTAACAGTTATTTTATGTCACAGACCCTGGCTGGTGGGGTCCATGTCATTGTAGATGAAACAAAAGGAATTCATGTGGATTATCGAATACTGTGGAAAAAAAGGGCGAGCGGCTTCTCTCTCAAGGGGAGCAAAAGCTGCGGCCTCCGCCATGACAGGCCTTTATTTTATTTCTGGTCACATTACATGATGGTCCTCACTCACTATGCACAGGTTTACTATAGGTGGTTACCTTTTACAGACTGCAAAGGAGCCAAAACCGCTAATCACATCACAGAAGAAGGATATTAGCAAATGAAAAGGGAGAAGTGGTGGAACTGGTTACACTGGTCCTTGCAAGGTTTAGCATGGATTTTAGGAAGTTACAATAAGCACTTGCTATCCCAATCCAGGGTGAGGGAGTTTCAGCAAAAGCAAGACTCAAGGCAACTTAGGTATACTGCAAACCTGATTTCCCCACAGAGAACCTATCTGTGGGCGTGGGTCCTGTGCATCTCCGAGTGGGAGCTGGGCCCACCCCACGCAGAAGAGTCTCCCACAATTTTAGTGAAGTTATTTAATTGCAAATTATAAAAAATCCAAATTTAATTGGTTTTAAACAAAAGTGGGAATTTATTGGCCCACAACAGTCCGAGTCCCCAGGTACAAGCAGCTTTAGCCCAGCCAGCTGCAGGAGCACAATAATGTCATCAAGGCCTCCTGTTTCCTCCTCTCTTGGGCATGTTTTCTTTTGTGTTACATGTACTTCTAGGTAGATTTTTCCCACTTGATATCCAAGGGAGCTTCAAGAATTCAAGCTTGGTTGGTACTTATTACCTTTAAGCTCTGAAGTAGAAGATGGGTCTTTTGCAGATAGTTTTAACAAAACTGTTGGGGTGTTTTCATGGTCCTGGCATGGGCTGTATATGCAGTCATGAAAAATTCATGATGGTCAGCACAATGCAATACTCTGAGTGACCAGATCTGTTTTTTTTTTTTTTGTATCCCTGTAGAAAAGTCATCCTTATCTGAACCACGTGGATTAGAAATTCCCTGAAATAGACAGCAGACAAAATATTATGACCTCTAAAACATTTTCACATTATATTTGTACTAATCAACCGTATTACAAAAATTAGTGCATCAAATAGGCTAAACAAAAGAAAAATAAATACACAGTGGCTTAGACAAGAATCTCTAAAAACATTCTAGAGGTAGGTACGTAAGCAGTTCAGGGAATGCAGGTGGCTCTTCTTTTTAAAGTCAGTCAGAAACTGAGGTTCCTTCTGCTTTGTTGTTTTTGTTTCCTAGTGCTCAAGCTGGCTCCTTGGAAGTAGTCCACAGGTCAGGGGAAGGAGGACAGAGAGGAAGAGGGAAAAGAGGAAGCAAATTCTGTTGAAGGAGATGGTCCAGAACTGACACACAGTGCTCCTGTTCATATCCCGCCGGCCAGAACATAGTCATATGACCATTCCTAGTGGTGAGGGAGGCTGGGAAATATGATATCCAGCTGTGCAAACATGTGTTGAGCTAAAAATTGGGAGGACTTAATTACTAAAAGGAAGCAGGTGAGATTGTATAATGGAACAATTGTGCCCACTGCAACAGTTCTTTTAACTTTTAGATGTACTAACTGAAATAGAGTAAATATTAAAAATTACTTTCAAAATGAAAAACACTTAAAATGTGTCTTTATTAACATGGGAAAATGGGAGAAAGAGGATTTCTGCTGCTACAATAAAAGAAAAAGTTGCATTTTTCTTTTATGTGTTTAATTCATTTTAAAGTCCTTCACAAATGGTGGTGCTGTTGAGGGTAACTTTAATTTTTGACATTACTATGCACATTTTAGAAATATTAACATATTTTTGTTTTTAAAAGAATGGATATTGATGCTCTCAAAAGGATGATAAATATTTTGATTTTGAACTCTTTATGTCATTGGCCAATATATTTACATTTTTAGAAAACATGGGATTTACTATTTTCTTTTTTAGAGAATTAAATTGTTGTATCCACTGTAAAAGAGTAGATTAAAAATTCAAGTCAAATAGAAATGCAAATTACCTCTATTTTTAATGCTAAAAACTTACTGAACTGGAAAAAGTATAATTTAGCAGATCACTCGCATGCCAAAAAAAATGAAAAAGAAAGAAAGATGCCTGGTTTGGATTTCATCCAGGAAGACATCTGTTTGCCTTGAACTAATAATAGTATGACCCTAATGATGTGCCAAACAAGTTATTTTAATAGAAATGCTTTGTTTGAGAGGTTAAGTTTGGTTACTCAGCAGAACTTCTGTGTTTGTAAAGGTATCATGTTTGAATTTTCCATTAGGAAACACATACCCACCGAAGGCAATCCTGGGAAATGTAGTGGGAGCTGCTGCACATGTAAAGCTCAGCTAATGTAGTGCTCTTGACCGCTAAATGTCCTCTTAAGGTCAATCACATTAAGAGAATGGATGCAAATCACTATTCAGATTTTCAAATTGATGTTGGAAATTCTTCATTGTTCAAAAAGCACAGATATTCATTCAAATGCCTATCAACTGTTTCTCAAAATTCACTCAAAATAAAAATTCTATTTGGTTCATTTTGGTCCCATTATTTCTCACTCTGTTTTTTTTTTCTCCCTAAAACATCAAAACATTTAGATAAAATGAAGAAGAAATATCAAGTATTTGAATATTTTATGTATGTGATTTTAAACATCTGGATTTTTTAAATCATAGAAATGATGGGATTTATCAGATTATTTTCAAACTGTCTATTGCGTGTACTTGACATGTTGGTAAAAACTACCATGTGCACTACACCAAGAGGAATAGTGTAAGTAATTTAAAACATGTTAAGCCTGTTGCCTGGTTTTAGTGATTGCTCTGTTCAATTCTTATTGTGCCAACACCGTTTTTGATTTAAGCATTAGACCAATGGCTAATGCTCATTTAGAAATATGGCTAGAATTTTATCCAGCATGACTTTGGTTGTTAATTGAGATGCACCCTCCACACTGAACATGTGTGTTTTAACAACATTAAGTTCTTGGCTTTAACTAGTGCAAGAAAATACTTAGTATTTTGTATTCTACTTTCTTAAACTGAATATTAATGATATAATTCAAGAAGTATAAAGAGGCTAACACCTAGCAATTAAAATCAGGTTTTCTATGGAAGAAATTTCTCTATAAATATGACTGCTATTATATGTAATTGATCATCACATTTTTTTGTATTAATTAACCATCTTTGATTCTGAATGCTGGGCACAGAGAGTGCAGCCAAATGAATATTTTCTGGCCAAGTCTAACTCCACATGTTACTCACCATGGGAAATACAATAGATTTTGGTTAATATAGGGTTGTTTCACTGATATATTTTATTATTTTAGACACATATGATCTTAAAATAAAAATAGAATATATCATTTACTTTGGAGAATGGAAGGAACATAATGTCTTTAAAATAAAATAGAAAATGAATGAAAATTATTTTTAGTCAAACCCACATTTTTATCGAGGATCTATTAAATATATACTATTACTATTAATTACTTGTGTCAAATTTATTGCAAACCAAGCTCGTAATTTTGCAGCCACTGAACAAGAAATCCTGTGTTTAGAGAATTGTTCTCTCTGCCATCAATGTAGAGATGTGGCCCTTGGGAATAGTCTGAGAGGGAATGGGCCCTGCAGAAATATTGGAATAAGATAATACACAACTATGGAATATTTTTGTTAATAAAACATTTATATCCTAATAACTTAGAAGGAAGGTAATTTTAGATTTGAGTCTATTTTATATCTAACTCTTTTGTAAAGAAGGCTAAAATTTTTGACTCAAGGAAGTGGCCATACACAACTACAACTCAAAAATAAACTTGAAAGATGTTAGAAATGAATTAATCTTTTATATATAAGATATTCCATGAATTATAAAAATTAAATTAGTGCTAATATTAAGAGAGTAGGCTGGGTTTGAGATTGAATAATTAATTTTATATGTCTGTCAATATTTTATAAGTCTGCAAATGTTAATAGATCAACAACAATTTTGTGATTTCATTAGCCCTTCAGCAAGTCAAGGGACAACCACTTGTTTTTTTCCCAGTGCATGGAAAACACTAATTCTTGAGAATACTTACACAAATCTTTGTTCATTTAATGTAATAAGATTACTGGAGAAATGTAGCAAATTCAGGTTATTTAGATTATTTTTTTTGATTTACCTTGAGCCTTCATAGAATTTTAACTCTTGTAACAAAAGGGATTTTAGGGACCATTTATTTGTTGTTTCAAGTGCCCTGACTTACCTACTGATGTGTGTGTGTGTATAAACATATACACACATATGTTTGTGTGTGTGTGTGTATGTTAGAAGAAAACAACTTAGAAGAAAAGGGGTGAAGTGACAGAGAAAGTACCAGGGATTGCTCGTGACCCATTGTCCATGTCATCTGTAGCATAGTCCATAGGAGAGTTTTGTGCTGTGAGCCGCCATCTGCTATGTCTGCATGAGAGTTGGAGAAACACTAATCTATGTAAACCACATTATACAGTTGAGAAAACCAGTGATCAGAAAGGTGAAATAAAGGTATAAAATAGCTGTTTAGAAGCATAGGATAGAGGAAAAAGTTCTCGGATAGAAATCAGTACAGTTTGATTGTAGCCCTATAAGTGCCACCAATTTATTGGAAACAGAAGCAGAAAAATGACTATAAATGTGACCAGAGAGTTAAAAAAGCATGTCATTTCTAGAGTGTCTGGGACATCTCCATTGCATGTGTGAATTTGGCATGCATGCTCACAGCTCCTCACAGACATGAAGGGCTACACTTCATGTCTCAAAAGCCTGGTTGTGGGCAACAATGACAGCTGACTCACTATTAGTCATATTGTTTGTGTTGCATGGCTCAAACAGGATGGGGATCCAACAAGGGAGAAGAACCAGGTAGTGGTGATGGTAGAGTTTGGGCAGCAGCTATGTTGAGTCCAATTGATTCAGTGCAGACAAGGAAAGATGCAGAGATAAAAATATGATAGCTTATATACATGGAGCACACAACTATATGCATACTATAAGTATTATTCTAAGAACTTAACATCTCTAATGTCATCTTATCCTGATCAGAAAGGTACTTTTCTGTTTCTGTTTTTTAGATGGGGAGCATAAGAGTTAGACATACTAAGTATTTTATCTAAAGTCATACAGCTAGCAGATGGTAAAACAAGGGCTCACATTCCTGAGCAGTGAGAGAAGCAGAGATATGGAGAGCAACCTGATATTAATACATTTTCAGTTATTCTAGATGCGGTTTTCCACAATGTGTGTTCCTCAGGCTGTGGGGTTCTGTGAGGTTCACAATATACCTTTGTTTTCACCCTTAAAAAAAAAAAAAGAAACATGAGCTGTGTTTGTTCCTTACACACACAAAAAGCCTTTACGAAATGTCGGAAAACCATGAGCTGAGAGTAGAGACTGCAGAGAGGTTTACCAACAGGGTCTTGACACTATTTACACAGCATGGAAAGTACCAGATAGGGTGGTGGTTTAAAAAAAAGTCATCTATGCTTGAAGGTAAGAGATACAGATTATAGACACAATGCAAATATGGAGATAATAAGGATTGATAAGTAATCATATCATGTTGAAAATCTAGAAATTCTGGGCATGGATATGTTAGATTTGGCTCAGAATTTTCAACTGTTCTGGAACCCAAGAGCTGGGAGTGGAGTGATGTATCAGTTGTAGGATGTTTCCAATAAAAAGGGTTGCACTATTATTTCACATGAGAAAATGGTCAAAATGTGTTCAGTGCTGTACATCAGATGACAGAGAGAATCATATCTTATAGGAGTAATTCTTTCTAAGAAAAAGAATGGACAAGTTGATACAAATGCTAGTCTAATGATTATTCTTTGAATTACATCTTTGGACTTCAACCATATCATCAAGCAAAGTGATTTATGTGCTACACCTATTTTTTACCTTCTTAACAAAAATTTTAAGTGTACAGTACAGTATTGATGACCGTGCACACAATGTTGCACATAGGATCTCTAGAACTTTTCATCTTGCATGACTGAAACATTATATCCACTGAAGAGCAACTTCACATTTATCCAGCCCCCTCCCCCCCCAGCCACTTGTGACCACCACTCTACCTTCTGCTCTAGCCATCTCAAATAAGTAGCATCATACAGTATTTGTTCTGTGACTGGCTTATTTCACTTAGAATAATGTTTCAACATTCATCTATGTTGTAGCAGATGACAAGGTTTTCTTCTCTTTATGACTGAATGATATTCCATTGTATGTACATACCATATTTTTAATATCCATTCATCTATTGATGAACATTTAGGTTGTTTCTATAACTTAGCTATTGTGAACAATGCTGTAATGAACATGGAAGTACAGTTACCTTTTTGCGATCCTCATTTTATTTATTTTTAAAGTATTTTTATTGATTATGCTATTGTAGTTTTCCCAATTTTCCCCCTTTATCCCCTCTCTGCCCTGCCCCCCAACCCTTCAGCATTCCCCCACCCCCATTTAGTTCATGTCCATGGGTTGTACATATAAGTTCTTTGAGTCCTCTGTTTCCTGTACCATCTTTTATCTCTCCCCATCTATTTTATGCCTACTAATTATGCTTCTCTTTCCCTGCACCTTTTCCCCCCTATACCTCCTTTCCCCCTCCCCACTGAAAACCCTCCATGTGATGTTCATTTCTGTGATTCTGTTCCTGTTCTGGTTGTTTGCTTAGTTTTTGTTTTCATTGTTTTTGATCCTCATTTTAATTCTTTTGCATAAAGACCCAGAAGTAGGATTGCTGGATCATATAGTACTTATGCATTTTTAATTTTTGAGGAACTTCTATGTTGTCTTCCGTAGTAGCTACAACATTTTACATGCCTACCAACAATGCACAAGGTTTTCAATCTCTCCATATCCTTGTCAACCCATTTCCTTCCTCCCTCCCTTCCTCCTTTCCTCCTTTCCTCCTTTCCTTCCTTCCTTCCTTTTATCCATTTTCCTTCCTCCCTTCCTCCTTCCCTTTTTCCCTCCTTCCCTCCCCCCATATTTCTCTTTCTTTCCCTCTCTCTTTGTTTTTATGATAGCCATTCAAATACAAGGTGATATCTCACTGTGGTTTTTATTTGCATTTCCCTGATGATAAGTGATGGTGAGCACAGTTTTATATACTTGTTGGCCATTCGTGTCTTCTTTGGTGGAGTATCTATTCAAGTCTTTTGCCCACTTAAAAAATTGAATTACTTAAATGTATTCCTATTGAATTGTAGGAGTTCCCTATATGGTTTGGTGAGAAGCCCTTTATCAGATAGATAGCTTGCAAATATTTTCTTTGATTTCATAGGTTGACTTTTCATTTTATTGATTATTTCCTTTGCTGGGCACAAGCTTGTTAGAGTGATAAAGTCCTACTTGTCTGTTTTTGCTTTAGTTGCCTGTGATTTTGGTGTCATATTCAAGAAATCATTGCCAAGACCAATGTCATGAAGATGTTCTCCAGTGTTTGTTTTAGGGTTTTTACAGTTTCAGGTCTTATATTTATGTCTTTAATTTATTAGGAGTTTATTTTTGTGTATGATGTAAGATATGGGAACAATTTCATTCTTTTTAATGTAAATATCCAGTTTTCCAACACCATTCGTTAAAGATTCTGTCTTTTCAGCTTCATGTATTCTTGGCACCCTTCGTGATGATCAGTTGACTGTCTATGCATGGATTTATTTCTAGGCTTTGTATTTTGTTACACTGATCTTTGGTCTGTCTTTATGCCAGTGCCATGCTCTTTTGATTACTTGAGCTTTGTAATTTATTTTGAAATCAGTAGGTGTGAGATCTCCAGCTTTATACTTCTTTCTCAAGATTATTTTGGTATTTGGGGTCCTTTGTGGTTCCACATGACTTTTAGGATTTTTTTCTATATCTGTAAAAATGCCATTGGAATTTTGGAAAGGATGTCACTGATAATGTTTTAAGTAGTATGGATGTTTTAATAATATTATGTCTTCCAATCCATGAATGTTGGATGTCTTTCTATTTATTTGTGTCTTCTTTAATTTCTTTTTAGCAATGATTTGTAATTTTCATCTATAGGTCTTCTGCCTTACTAAGTTTGTTCCTAAGTATTTATCCTTTTGATATTATGGTAAATAGAATTGTTTCCTTAATTTTCTTTCAGATTGTTTGCTGTTAGTGTATAGAAACATAATGTTACATGTTAATTTGTATCCTGCAATGTTACTAACTTTGTTAGGTTTAATAGTTTTATTTTATATGTGAAGGTGGAGATGAGTTGGAAGCAAGGGGATTTGAATGCATGACTGTCAGTACTCTGCCTAGTGGAATCTCCTGGGAGATTGAATGAACGTAGTTAGGAATAGATGCATTGTAACTTAAGTGTAAGTAAAACATGTTTGGGTTATATAAACAAGTACATAAAAATGTGCATTACTTCCTTACTCTTTAAACACTTACTGGACTTTAGACTCAATTTCCAATAATCATAGGAGGTGAATTTTTTTTGGCAAAGAGCATTTGCCATATGATTGCAAGAGGATAATTTATTGCTTGTTTTGCTTTTCTTGTTACTTTCTTCAGTTTATCTTGGTATGGTTTCATTGTCTGAAAGGACTGAAATTTACAAAAGTGATTTTCTAGTGCCATGACAAAAAAGATTAGCAATGACAGTTTTCTCAAATATATGTTTCCTACCAAAGACAGCCTTCTCAGCCCATTTCCTTTAATGATATCTGGGGAGGATCTGATAAGTTTTATTCTACTTTACACAGGTTAAAGGGCATTGCCTTCCCTTTCACTCCAGCAGCCAACAACAAAGCCAGGCACATGTTATTACCATCACACGGGAAGCTGTGGGCTTGCTGGTTTTAAACAGAGCACAAATACAGGAAAAGTGTCAGGCAGGTTAAAAGCTGGTAGAGCTGTGCTAAGAGAATATTATACTAATAATATTACAGACAGATCTAGAGATATGTGATTAGATTTCAGCAAAAAGTACTTAGGATCCTTAAACAACAACAACAAAAAAAACCTGTATGAAAAGCAGTTATTTTTTCTTTCTCTTTTTGGAATGATGACCTCATTTTTTAAAAATAGGAAAATTACAGTTAAATTAAGACAGTTATGTTAGGAAATAACATCATTTCACAAAGGATACACAGTTTTCTTAATAATTTAAAAATGGTTCCGATTTGTCTTGCATGATAAAAATTCCAATTGTATGCTCTTATTTAAAAAGAAAAGAGGATTTATATTTTGTGGCTAAAGTTTTGTCATAAATAAAGGGTTTGTACCTTTTGGAAACTAAAGAACTCATTTAGGGAGATTTTATTTTATATACTGTAATTAGGGTACACATCCAGTTTTAAAGAGTTATCTCAGTCATGGCAGATATATTCTAGAGATATCTATCTATGTAGTTTTATATGTCATGGTGGATTTGTTTAAAAATTGATCTATTTAGCACAATAGTTTCTTCTTTTAAAAAAGACTACAAAGAAAATGAATTATAAAAACATCTAAATAGAAGAGAAAAAAAAAAACTCGTAGTATATTGTCTCCCACTTTGACCCAGCTACTGTGAACACTTTGAATTCACTTGCTCTCCGTGTATATATTTTCAAGATTGCAGAGAAATGTGTCCATATGTGTAAATGTGCAAATGCATGAATATTTATAATGTTAAATATCACTTTTTAAAAAGTTAATATATCATATGTATTTTTATGATTTTGCTTTATTCATAATCTTCAGTTTTAATGGATACATACAGTTCCATTGATTGAACAAGCCATAATTCATTTATTCAGTGAACAATTCTGTGGGATGTACAGATATCTTTATTGGGTTATTTCAGGTCTTCTAGTAACCTTAGGAACAGTGCCTCCCTAGATCTCGTATCTTTTTACAGCCGTGATCAGGAAGAACTATGTCATGTGGCTCGACTACTGGATTTAGCAGACCTATTGTGCTGCACATGCTCTCAGTATAAAGTAACTAAATATTAAATATTAAGTTAACTGTTTCCAGGGAATAGTTAATGGGGTTGAGTGGGAAGTGTCATGGTTTTGTACAAATACAGGAACCATTTCCGGTTTTGATTCCAACAGGAAGAGGTTGTACTGCTGAAGAGGCTTAAAATATCTATCATTCAGGCATCAGTTGGAGCAGAATTATTCTGGCTGGTCCTCAGCCAAAGTACAGACCGAGAAAACTAATGTTTGGACAATAAGCAAATAAGTAATAAGGAAATAATAATATTGAATAAGTTAATAAGTTAATAGGTTAATAGGTAAAAATAGTACAGAAAAAACAGAGTAGTAAAATTTGTTTTTGTGTTTTGATATGTTACAAATCACATCAGACCCATATGTAATATCTATATATATATTTTTTGTGTTAGAAAAACTCTGCTAGTTGTACATCTTTCCTTTTAGGACTCCAGAAAATTCTAATAGTAATACACCGATTAAGTGTCTTCTTTCATGATTGCCAATAAAGAACCAAACAGAAAGTCCTAGTGTGTACCACTGTTTATGAGAATGCTTGCATCACCCCTGAGAACATTACTATATGTCTTCTGACACTAATAAAAGGAAATTATATTATTACATCACGCTTCATTCTTTTTGCTTCCTTTTTTTTGTTTCTCTCTCTCCTCCCCCAGATCTTTCTGATTAAAAGAGAGGACTTGACAACCAGGTTTTTAAAAAATCAAATACATTGAAGCTTTGAATATCTTTTTTCATAGAGTATAATATGGAATAAAGGGTAATTTCTTATTTTCATGAGAATAATAATGTGTTAAAAGTCTTATTTATATCTCTAACTTTCAATTCACCTTAACAGGTTTTTATTATTGAGGAACTCCATTTTTCTTATTTATGGACAAGTTTTCAAATAAGTTATTATTGAATAAATACATTTAATACCTTTTTCATAAGAAGTTTCTCTTGTAAAACCACAATATAAAGAAAAGAGAAGCCTTCTATGACAGTTTGATTAAAAACAAATGCTGTTTTATTTCTTTTTAGAAAAATCACATGCAAATATCAAAGAAAGGATATTATTTAGCTAGTTTAGTTTTGTATTGGGCTGATGCTGGACACAACAACAAAGAGAAGAAAAGTCTCTGTTGAAGTCCAGATGTTACGATGCTGTTGAACTTGGGTCAACTGACCCAGGAGAATCAATTGGCTGCTAGAAGGGCCCTGCTTCTGGCTTTGTGTAGTTCAAGGAAAGCCCTTTCAGCATGTCCAAGAGCCAGATCCAGGGTGTCTCAGACGAGCTGGGGAGCACTGTGGAAAAATCTCCTGAGTTATTGTGCAACCTCTGACTCTGTTTTTTTCCCAGCTGTTCCTTCTCAAGATCACATGCTTAAATTGGGTCATGCAGCTGTCTGTGGGTGGAGTGCTTATACTCAGAGCTCTTAGGTCTGATGGGTGCGGGTCATTGCTACACTATTTTCCCCCACTCCCACCCTGAGAAACTTTAGAAATAATCCCTTGAAGTTAGTTGGTAACCTGATCTGTTCACCCTAAATATTAAAACAGGACTTACTCTTTTGGGGGGTATTTTCTTGGTAAATGACAGTTGTGAGATAGTTTGAAATATGTTTTACTTTCCCTTAAAAATGTAATGACAAATGTTATATCAATGGATTTAGATCAATGAATCTTAAACTTAGCTATCAGTTTAAAGAAGTCTACATTTCTGCAATAGTAGTTTTTAAATTTATAGTTTTATAGATACTTTATCAGAGCATTGAGTACTACAATTATAAAACCCCCTACTAATACTATATTCTTTTTTTTAAAATTTATTTTAATTGTTGTTCTCGTACAGTTTTCTGTCTTTTACTCCCATCCCAGCTCACCATCGCAGCCCTCCCTACCTCCCTCCCATTTCCACCCCCCTAGTTTTTGTCCATGTGTCCTTTATACTTGTTCCTGTAAACCCTTCCCCCTTTCCCCTGAAATTCCCTCCCCTTTCCCCTCTGGTGACTGTCAGCCTGTTTTCAATTTCAGTGTGTTGATTAACATAGCTTTATAGTAACTCTTGAAATCTACAAGTAAATGTCTGAAATATTCTCTTTCTCTTTTCAAGATTATTTGCCTACTTTAGTTCTGAGCATTTCCAAATTAATTTTGAAGTAAACTTGTAATTATCTACCAAAAATATCCTGCTGTGACTTTAATTGAGATTTCATTGATTCTATAGATCAATTTTGGGAGAAGCAGCATTTTAATAATACTGATTTATCCAATTTGTGGGTATGGATTTGTGTATTTCTTTTCTTTTTTTAAAATTTATTTTAATTGTTGTTCTTATACAGTTTTCTGTCTTCTACTCCCATCCCAGCCCACTACCCTAGCCCTCCCCAGCTCCCTCCCATTTCCACCCCCCCAGCTTTTGTCCATGTGTCTTTCATACTTGTTGCTCTAAACCCTTCCCCCTTTCCCTAGAAATTCCTATCCCTCTCCTCTCTTGTTCTCAATTTCAGTGTCTTTGGTTATATTATGCTTGTTTGTTTGTTCGTTCTGTTGATTAGGTTCCTGTTAAAGGTGAGATCATATGGTATTTGTCTTTCACCTCCTGGCTTATTTCGCTTAGCATGATGCTCTCCAGTTCCATCCATGCTGTTGTGAAGGGTAGGAGCTCCTTCTTTCTTTCTGCTGCATAGAATTCCATTGTGTAAATGTACCACAGTTTCTTGATCCATTCATTTAGTGATGGGCACCTAGGTTGCTTCCAACACTTGGCTATTGTAAATTGTGCTGCTATGAACATTGGGGTGCATAGAAAAGGGGACCCTAGTGCACTGTTGGTGGGACTGCAGACTGGTACAACCACCATGGAAAGCAGCATGGAATTTTCTAAGAAAACTAAAAATGGATCTGCCTTTTGACCCAGCAATTCCACTGCTAGGATTATATCCTAGAAACCCTGAAACACCAATCCAAAAGAACCTATATTCTTTTTTCAACCATTTCAAAGTGTAAAATTTAGTGGCATTTAGTACATTTATAATGTAGTGCAACCATCACCTCTATCTAGGTCCAAAACGTGTTCGTCACCCCCAAAATAAACCCTGTGCCCACTAAGCAGTTGCTTCCCATTCCTTTCTACTGCCTGCTGGGGGGACCACCAATCTGGTTTTGCCTTTTCTGAATGTTTTGTATAGTGTACCTGGAATCACACAATATGTGATCTGTGTCTGTACTCTTCCACTGAGCATAGTGTTTTCCAGAATTATCTACCAGAATCATTAAAGTGTTACCTTCTGGAAAATTCAGAAGGCAGAAGAAATCCCAGCTCTCACTGCATCTATAAACAATGTACCTAACGTGAAGGCAATTAGAAAAGATTTAAGGAGGTGTCTAATGCCTCAAATACAACAATGTAGTACTACAATGAAAATAAAACATCAAAGAAACTAAATCATTACAAAAAGATAATAATTATCCAATAATTGAGCTCAAAGGCATGGAATTTGGGGATCTAGCTGACAAAGAATTCAAAATAGCTGTTTTGAAGAAACTCAATGAGTTGCAAGATAACTCAGAAGGACAAATCAATAAAATCAGGAAAATAATACAGAAACACAATGCAAAACAAGATATTTACCTAAGAGACAGAAACCATAAAGAGCTAAACAGAAAACCTGGAGAGCTAAACAGAAAACCTGGAGGTTAAGAACTCAATAAAGAAATAAATATTCAATAAAGATCACCTGCTCCAAAGTTGAGCAAATGGAAGGTAGAATAAATGAATCAGAGAACAGGAATTTTGACATAACACAATCAGAGAACAACAACAACAACAACAACAACAATAAAATGAAGAAAGAAAGATAAAAAAAGAAAGGCCAAGGAAAGCCTAAAGGATGTATGGGTCTCTATTTAAAATAATATTAGAATAAGGTCCCTTCCAGAAAGAGAAGAGAGGAGAAAGGGGCAGAAAATTTATTTAAAGAAATAAGAGCTGAGAACATCCTAAATTTGGTGAAAGACTTGGACATTCAAGTTCACAAAACTAACAGATTATGCTGTTTTATCAATGTAAAAAGGCCTTCTCCAAGACACATAATGGAATTGTCAAAAATCAAAGATAAATAGGGAATCCTAAAAGCAGCCAGAGAAAAAAATATTAAATCTACAATGGCTCCTTGAAGAGGCTATCTGCAGATTTCTCAGCAGAAACATACAGGTCAGGAGAGAATGGAATGACATATTCAAAACGTCAAAAGACAAAACTGCCATATAAGAATACTCTATACAACAAAGTTATTCTTAAGGTATAAAGGAGAAATGTATTTTCGCAAACAAACAAAAACTGAGGAAGTTCATCACCATTAAGCCTGTCTTGCAAGAAACGGTTAAAGAAGTTTTTTAAGCTGAAATGAAAATACACTAGTCAGTGACATGAAAACATGAAAGTACACCACACAATAACAAAGGTAAATATATAGTCAGACTACAGAAAACTCTAATTCTGGAACAGAATGATTAACTACTAATTATAATATAAAGGTTAAAGGGGAAGAGCATTAAAAATAATTATAGTTACTATAATATGTTAACAAATACACAATTGAAAAAGGTTAACAATAACACAAATTATAAAGGAGAGGAAAAGCATGAAACTTTTGTAGGAAATCAAAGTTAAGATGCCATCAGCTTAAATACACTGTTTTGTAAGCCACATGGTAACCACAAAGCAAAAATCTAGACTAGTTTTATAAAAGACACAGAATGGGGGAACAGCATACCACTATGGAAAATTACCAATTTACAAAGGTTGGGCAAAACAGAGAAAAAGAAATAAAATACAAAACAACCAGAAAGTAATTAATAAGATGGCATAAGTAATTCCTTATAAATAAAAAAATAACTCTAAATGAAAATGGATTGAATTCACAATACAAAAGTAACAGTGACTGGATAGGTTAAAAAATAAGAAACAACTATATGTTGTCTTCAAGAGACTAATTTCAGCTTTAAGGACACATATAGGCTCAAAGTGAACGGAGGGAAAAAAATATTCCATGCAACTAAATACTAGAAACCAAAAAAAATTAGTAAGGATAGCTATACTAATGCTATTCAAAATAGACTGAGCCAAAAACAGTAACAAGAGGCAAAGGCCATTGTATCAATATAAAGGGGTCTATACATCAAGAAGATATAACAATCATAAAAATGTACACATGCAACATCATATCACCAAGGAAATACTAATGTCTGATGGGAGGAATAGACAACAATACAATTATAGTAGTGGACTTTAATACACTACCTTTAGCAATGGATAGAGGATCCAGACTGAAAATCAATAAGGAAATATTGGACTTGAACCATCCATTAGACCAAATAGACCTAACAGAAATTTCTGGAATATTTCATCCAACAGCAGCAGAGTAAACACTTTTTTCAAGTGAACATGGTATATTCTTAAGGTCATATAATAGCATATCAAATATGTCTTAGCAAATTTAAGAAGATTGAAATCATATCAAATACCTTTTCCAACCTCGATGATGTGAGACAAAGAATTATCAACAAAAGAAAGGCTGAAAAATGTACAAATATATGGAAATTAAACAAAATACTCTGGAACAACCAATAAGTCAAAGAAGAAACCAAAATGAAAATAAAAAATATATCAAAACAAAATGGAAACATGGTATGTTGCAAAAGCAATTCTGAGAGGATAGTTTGTTATGGTAAATGAGTATATTAAGAAACAGAAAGATTTCAACTAAACAACTCAACTTCACAACTCAAGAAACTAAAAAAAGAAGAACAAAGGCTAAGGTTAGCAGAAGTAGGGAAATAACAAAGATCAGAGCAGAAATAAAAATGATAGAAACTACAAAAACAATAGAAAACAACAACAACAAACTAAGGCCTGGTGTTTCAAAATATCAACAAAATTTTAGCTAGAATAACTAAGAAAAAAGGCAACAGGGCTCAAAATAAAAAGTGAAAGGTGATAATTACTACTGAGAGTACAGAAATATATAGGATTATAAGAGACTGCTATAAAACTTATATGCCAAAGATTTGGATAACCTAAAAGAAATAAATGAATTCCTAGACTCATACAAAATACCAAGTGCATCAGCAAGAAAGAGACCATCTGAGTAGACAACTAATGAGTATGGTGAGTAAAACAATAATCAGAAAGAGAAAGCCCCAGGACCAAATGGCTTCATGTTGAATTGTCTATCAAACATTTAAAGAAGAATTAATTACAATACTTCTGAAACTCTTCCAAATAACTGAAGAGAGGGGAATACTTCCATACTCAACTTATGAGGCCAAGATTACATTGACAATAAAACCAAATAAAAACACTATAAGAAAAGGATATTATAGATCAATATCCCTGATTGATTTAGATGCAAAACGTCTCAACTAAATATTAGAAAACTGGATTCAACAACATATTATAAGAATTATACACCTTGATCCCTGGCTTGTAAGTTTCAATGGAATGAGCACCAGCCTGTGAACCCAAAGGTCACCAGTTTGATTCCTGGTCAGGACATATACCTGGGTCATCGGCCAATTAGGGGTGTGTGAGAGGAAGCTGATCGATGTTTCATATATCAATGTTTCTCTCCCGCTTTCTCTCCCTTCCTTCTCTTCTCTCTAAAAATAAATAAATAAAATCTTAAAAATAGAATTATACACCTTGACTGATTGAGATTTATCCCTGGAATGCAAGAATGATTCAACACAGAAAAATCAATAGATGTGATATACCATATTAACAGAATAAGATATAAATGTCATATGATCTTGTCAGTGAATACAGAAAAAGCATTTGACAAAAATTTAACATTCTTTTAAGACTAACATCTCAACAAATTAAGTATAAAAGAAATACATATACCTCAACATAATAAAAGTCATTTAGGAAAAATCCACAGGTAACACTATACTCAAGGGTGACAAATTGAAATCTTCCCCTCTAAGTTCAGGAAGAAGATAAAGGTACTCATTCTTACCACTTTTATTCAATATACAGTAGTATGCAAAGCTTTAGCTAGAGCAATTAGGCAAGACAAAAAATAAAATAATAAATATCCTAATTGAAAAGGAAAACATAATATTGTCATTATTTTCAGATTATACAATCTTATGTACAAAAATTCCTAAAGACACAACCAAAAAACTATTATAACTAATAAATTAATTCAGCAGAGTTATAGGATACAAAGTTAGTGTACAAAAATCAGTTGCATTTCTAGGCACTAACAATGAAACATCTGGAAAAAATTAAGAAAACTATCCCATTCCTAATAGCATAAAAAACAATAGCCCCAAATCAAGATTGCAACATGGAATGTTCCTGAACTCACCTCCTCCCATGTACACACTGAATCTATAGTTACATATGAAACAGTTCCCTCTGAAGGAAATCCAGAATCTAACTGAGCAACTCCTACACATCAGGTGAATAAGAAAAAAACCAACATCAAAACAGGTAAAAGAGGTTGCGAAAACTCTTGCCATAAACCCATCTGTGGCATGGTGACACACATATGGAAAGGTATTTGCAACTCTCAGCCTCTCCCTGAGAGTGAATGGTTTGGACAATATGTGGTACTGTAATGTTTAAGACTTCCAACCAAGAGATGGGTCTTCAAAATATTCAGCTTTGAAAAACAATGGGCTTGTGTCCATGAGATCCACAAGACTAGTGGTCTGAGAAAAGCTCTTAAAGTGTTCATGGATTCACCTACCTCAGGGTTCACCACAGAGAGAGCAGACTGATATGTGCCCACTCTTACCATGAAGGAGGTATATTTTCTTATCATAAAAGTTTTGACCTGAGGGGCTGGCTTCTAATATAACACATGTCAATGGGCTGACTGCAATACTCTCTAGAGACTGTGCAGACTGATGGGCACCATCTTAATGTTTTCCCTCTGCATCACCCCAGGTTGCTATCTTCCAGAAAGGAGCGTGTGCCCATATTTGGTGTCCCAGTTAAGTGCCTAGGAGACACTTCTTGATCACTAGCTGCCACCCAGGGGATGCCCTATAATCACCTGGGTTTGGTGGCCAGCAGGGCTTATGCTCATGGGTTTCATAGGATCATTACAAACAGAGAAACCATTCTGAACAAGCTATTTCCCTAGGGCACAGCACAAAGGTAGCAGACAGAGACACATCCCTACTCTTTCTGTGAGGGAGCCTATTGGCTTATATTCATGGCTTTGGCCCAGTGGCAAGTTTCTAATTAAGCATATATCTAGGGGCTGACTATAATCTTCTCCAGATGCCAGAGAGGTCAGCAGATATCATCTTTGCCCTTTCCCTCTGCCGTGCCACAGAGCCTCCAAGAAAGGAGCTTGTATACATACATGTCTGGCACCTCCCTTTTGTGTCTACTGCCCAGAGGAAACATTCTTTGATAGCTTGACTCTGGTGAACAGCAGGGCTTTTTTGCTCATGGGTTCAACAGGATGCTATCAAACAAACAACCAACCAACTGAACAAACAAACAAACCCAGTTCTCACTGGCTACCTCCCCAGGACTCAGTACAGAAGAAGCAAACAGAAAGGCTCATTTCCCAGCATTCCCTAAAAGAGATATATTTGGACACTTAAAGGATGACTGAAAATCTGCCTTCCCCAAAACCTAAAATCTAGGCACTGACCAATCTCCCCCTTTGGAACACTGACAGGTCTTGGCCCACCCTTAACTCTTGGGAATCACTAAGAAAATAGTAGGCTTCCTGAATGCTCAAAAAGATTGAGAAACAACTGTTCAAGCAGGGGTCGAATGATAAGGTTAATCTCCTACACAAGGCCACTTCCCCAAGACTGGAAGAGAAGTGGTTGTTTTATCTAATGCATTGAAATCAACACAAAGATAATAAAGGAAAATAAAGATATGGAGGAATATGTTCCAAATTAAAGAATAAGATAAAACCTCAGAAAAAGACTACAATGAAATGGAGATAAGTGATTACCTGATAAAAACTTTGAAATAATGACCATAAAGATGCTCACCAATTTCCAGAGGACAGTGTAAGTACAAAGTGCAAATTTCAACAAAGACAGAAAATGTAAGACAGTGCCAAACAGAAGTCACAGTGCTGAAGAATACAATAACTGAACTAAAAAAATACACCAGAGGGGTTCAGTAGCAGACTAGATAATGCAGAAGAAAGGATCAGGGAACTTAAAGGCAAGGCAGTGGAACCCACTCAATCAGAGTAGCAAAATAATAATAATAATAATAATAATAATAATAATAATAAAACAAAGAGTGAATATAGCTTAAGGGACATATGGGACAATAGGACACTATAAAGTGGGTCAATGTTTGCATTATAGATATGCCAGGAGGAGAAGAGAAAGTGAAAGAAGAAAACTTATTTGAAGAAATAGGCTAAAAACATGCCTAACCCAGGGAGAAGAATCAGACATCCAGATACAGGAAATCCAGGAGACTCAATAAGATGAACTGAGACTCATGCCAAGACACATTATAATTCAATTGTCAAAAGTTAAAGACAATGGTAGAATTTTAAAAGCAGTGAGAGAAAAACAACTTATTACCATAGAAGGTCACCCTCATAAGATGAACAGCAGATTTTTTCAGCAGAAATGTTGGAACCCAGAAGGGAGTGATATGATGTATTCAAAGTCTGAAAGAAAAATAAACTGGATGACCAAGAATACTGTACATGTCGTTAAGGAAAAAAAAATGGAGTTTTACAGATACTCAGAAGCTAAAAGAATTTGGCACCACTTGCCTTACAAAAAATGTTAAAGAAACTTTTTAAAGCTGAAATAAGACTGCTAATTTGTAACAGGAGAACATCTGAAAGCATAAGTCTCACTAGTAAAGTTAAATATAGAAATTCTAAATGTTATAATGGAGGTGGGTTAATCACTTTACACATTTAGTATAAAATTTAAAAAAATGGAGATCACAGGGAGGGTTAGCAACAGGGGAGTGGGAAGAGGAGAGAGGGGAAAAGGTACAGAGAATAAGTAGCATAGATGGTGGGTAGAAAATAGACAGGGGGAGGGCAAGAATAGTGTGGGAAAAGTAGAAGCTAAAGAACTTATGACACATGGGCATGAACTAAAGGAGGGAATGTGGGTGGGAGGGGGTGTGCAGGATGGAGGGGAATGATGAGGGAGAAATGGGACAACTGTAATAGCATAATCAATAAAATATATGTTAAAAAGAAAAAAAGAAGTAAAAAGATAAAAGAAGTAAAAGATAAAAGATAAATAATTATAACTATAATAATGTTAATAGATGCACAAGATAAGATGTAAATTGTAACATCAAAAACATAAAATGGGAAGAGTAAAACTTAGAGCTTTAGAATGCATATAAACTGAACTTATCTACCTAATATAGATTGCTGTAGCTATAAGATGTTTTATGTAAGCCTTATAATAATCACAAAACAAAAACCAATAGAAGATACAAAAAAGATAAAGGGCAAGTATCTAAGCATACCATTTCAGAAAAATCAAATGACAAAAGAGGATATGAAGAGAAGAAGTAGAAATGAACAAAGATATTAAACTACAGTCAGAAAACAGTTAACAAAATGTGAATAAGTCAATTTTATCAATAATTATTTTAAATATAAATGTACTAAACTCATTGAACAAAAGACATAGGCTAGCTGAATGGATTAAAAAAATAACCAACTATATACTGCCTATAAGAACCCCATAGATGGAAAGTGAAGAGGTGGAAAAAGATATTCCCTCAAATGGAAACTGAAAGGGAGCTGGGGTAGCCAACTAACCTCAGGCAACATAGACTATAAGACAAAAAAAAAATGTAATAAGAGACACAATAGGTCATTACATAATAATAAAAGGGGTCAATACAAAAAAAGATATATAAAACATTTGGAAATACTTATACACCCAAAATAAAAGCATATATATAAAACAAATATTAACAAATGTAAATGGAGAAATAGCAATATGGTAAGAGTAGGGCAATTTGTTATCCCACTTTCATCAATAGATAGCTCATTTAGACAGAAAATCAATAAACACTGGGTTTAAATGACATTTTAGACTAATAGATCTAACAGAACATTCGAGAGAATACACATTCTCCAGGATAGATGATATATTAGGTTAGAAAACAAGTCTTAAGTTTAATAGAATTAAAATAATATCAAACAACTCTTTTGACCAAAATGGAATATTATTGTGTAATGACAAAAATAAAGAAAATCCTGCTGTTTGCAACATGGATGAAACCTGAGGATATTATGGTAAGTGAAATAAGTCAGACACAGGATGATGAATACGGTGTGATATCACTTACATGTAGAATGAAAAAATCCCTGAACTCATAGAGAACAGATTGGTGGTCATCAGAGGCATGGCTTGGGGAATGGGAAAAATAAGTGAATGTGGTCAAAAGTTACACACCCCTAGTTGTAAGAGAAATAAGTCCTGGAATATAAAGCACAATATAGTAACTGTAGTTAACAATAGCATATTATATATTTGAAAGTTGCTAAGAGATTTGATCTTAAAAGTTACCACAAGAAAAAACTTGTAACTATGTGTGGTGATGGATAACTTAATTTATTGTGGTAATTATTCATATATATGTATATATGTATATGAATAATTTATAGTGGTATCATTTAATGATTTATATAAATCATTAAGTTATAAAACTAAAACCAATACAAAGTTACATGTCAATTATATCTCATTTAAACTAAAGCCAAAAAACATAGTAATAAATTTAACTAAAGAAGTGAAAGATTTATAATATAATGACTATGAGATTTTAATGAAAGAAACTGAAGACACAAACAAATGGAAAGATATTCCATGTTCATGGATTGGAAGAATTAATATTGTCAAAAAATTTATATTACCCAAAGCCATCTATAGATTTCATGTAATCTCTATCAAAATTCCAATGGCATTTTTCACAGAAATAGAAAAACAATCCTAAAATTTGTACAGAACAATGAAACACTCTAAATAAGCAAAGAAATCATGAGAAGGCCAGAATCATCACAAAGCCAGAAGCATAACACTTATTGATTTTAAACTCACTACAATGCTATAATAATTAAAACAGTATTGTGCTGGCTTAAAAAGAGACTGATAGAACTATGGAACTGAAATGAGAGCCCAGAAACAAATCCCTGCATACATGCTCAACGCATATTTGACAAGGGAGCCAGGAACACTCCATATGGAAAGGATACTTTTTTTAACAAATCGTGCAGGAAAAACTGGATAATGGCATGCAGAAAATGAAATTGAGCCTCTTTCTTACACCACTTACAAACATTAATTTGAAATGAATCAAAGCCTTAAAAATAAGACCTGATGGCACAAAACTCCTAGAAGAAAATATAGAAGAAACTCCTTGACATTGGTGTGGGCAATGATATTTTTGTATATGACACCAAAAGCACAAACAACAGAAGCAAAAAATTAAAAAGTGGTGCTACATCAAACTAAAAAGCACAGCAAAAGAAACAATCATCAGAATAAAAAGGCAACCTACATAAAAGGAGAAAATATTTAAAACTATGTATTGCATAAGGGGATAGTATCAAAAATATATAAAGAACTTATACGACTCTTCCAAATGACCAACTGTATATTAAAAATATGCTCAACATGAATCATGAAGGAAAAGCAAATCAAAACCACAATGAGATGCAACTTCACACCTGCTATAATGGCTATCATGGCAAGGACAAGAGTTAAGTTTTGGTGAGGATATGGAAAAAATGCACCTCTTGTATATTGTTGGTGGAAATATAAATTGGTGCAGCCAGTACAAAAAACAGTATGGAGCTTTCTCAAAAAATTAAACACAGAACTATTATATTATCCAGCAATTGTATTTCTGGGTATATATCCAAAGGAAATGAAAACAGGATGTTGAAGCCATATTTGCACTCACACATTTATTGCTGTATTTTCACAATTGCCAAGCTAAAAACATAAACTGTCTGTCAACATGTGAATGAATAAAGATGCAATAGATGTGTGTTATGTATATGTATATGTACATATGTATATGTATATACATACATACACATGTGTGTATATGAGTATACACACATACACATATGTATGTGTATATACAATTCCACAGATGAGAAAGAAGGAAATCCTGTCAATGTGACAACATGGATGGACTTAGAAGGCTTTATGTTAAGTGGAATAAGTCAGATAAGAAAGGACATACAATGTGAAACCATTTATATATGGAATCTAAAAAAAGCCAAACTCAGAGGAAGGAAGATGGTGGCACAGTAGGAGGGAGCAGATTCCACTTCCCCCTATACATGGGAGAAAAACCTGGTCAATCTACAGAGGAACAGAGCAAACAACCAGCGGAAACACACCATATTTGAAAACAGGAGATCGAAAATTGTAGCAGATATTGAAAAACCGACAGTAAGGAGAGTACTTCCAAACAATAAGAGCCCAGATATCAGTGATGAGACTAGGGCGGCTGAGGCCCCCCGGCAGTGCTTGCCATTCCTGCCACAGGACTCTAGGGAAGGAGCTAGGTCAATTGCTCCCTCCCCAGCCAAACAAGCTTTCAGCAGCACCAGGAGAGACCTGGTTGCTTGAACTCTTACAGAGAGGAGTTAAAGTCTTAGTGCCAAACACGCTGGGGATGTGAACATCCACTCATAGCCCTGGGAGGAGTGCAGGCTGGAGCTGGAGTGCCCATGTGCCCTTGGAGATGGCTGCGTGACAAAAGGAGCCCACATAACTGCAGACGACTGAGAGAACATAGGCGCCGTGTGCGACCGGGGTAGGTGCAGGCTGCATAGGAGACCCGAGCTCATACCCACAAACTTGGGAAAGTGTGCAATCCTCAGGAGGCTCAGAACATATGCCCTAGGCCTTGTGGGGAGTGGTGCTGGGCTAGCTCTGGGGAGAGTGCACAGTCTAGCCCTGCAGAGAGTAGCCCAAAAATAACTGAGTGCTGAACAGGGAGAAAAGCGATACCTTCACCCCTTGGCTGTTGCAGCCAGCAAGACCAGAAAAACTGGCTTGGCAAGATCGAAAAAAACAAAAGGTTTTTTTTTTTTCTTAAATAAATTTTTATAATTTTTTCATTATTTTTATCTTTTTTTACCTCTCAACTCCTTTTGCTTCTCCTTACTTCTTTCTTGTTTTATTCCTTCTTCCTTTCTTTCCAATTTATCTCTTCTTCCTTCCTCTTTTTTCTTCATTTTTTTTCATTTTTTTCTTCCTCTTTTCTCTATTTATATACCCATGAGTGAGACAAAAGGAAAGGGGGGGGGGGAAAGAAAAAGAAAAAAAAAACCCCAAAACAAAAATCTGTGAAAAAACCAGAGCTGGTCCCAAAGAGGGGGCATTTCAACAGCTGAGACAGTAGAAGCTGTGAACCAGGATAACTGAAGGAGACTGCACCACTGAATCTCACAGGTATTCTACCACAGAAGTTCACACCATAAACCCAGGGAGCCAGAACAGATCAATTTAAGAAGCTGAGGCTAAGAAGAAGAGTCGAAGGCAAAGAAACAATCCCCAAATGAAAGGAAAGGGGGAAGCCCCAGAAAGAATGATAAATGAAATGAAGGCAACTCAACTATCAGATATTGAGTTCAAAGCAATGGTTGTCAGGAAGCTCCATGAGCTCTCAATGAGCTACCAGAAACTACAGGGAAGCTACGATGAACTCACTGCAAACTATATCAACATGAAAAAGGAAATAGAAGCTTTCAACAAGGGTCAAGAAGAAATGAAGAGCACAATTTCTGAACTGAAGAACACAGTGGAAGGAATGAAAAGCAGAATCCATGAAGCAGAAGACCGGATCAGCGAATTGGAGGACAAAGTAGAAAAAAACACCCAGAAAGAGCAAGGAAAGGAAAAGGAGCTCAGAAAGAATGAAGAGAGATGAAGAGAAATGCACGACAATATGAAACATAATAATATCCATATAATAGGGATACCAGAGGGCAAAGAAGAGGAGCAAGGCATAGAAAACCTATTTGAAAAAGTAATGATGGAAAACTTCCCTAATTTGATGAGAGAAAAAGTCACACAGATCCAGGAAAAACAGAGCGTCCCAATCAAGAGGAACAAAAAGAGGCCTACTTCAAGACACATCATAATTAAAATGGCAAAATTCCAAGACAAAGAGAGAATCTTAAAGGCAGCAAGAGAGAAAAAGGAAGTAACATAAAAGGGAGCCCTGATAAGGTTAGCAGCTGACTTCTCAATGGAAATGCTCCAAGCCAGAAGAGAATGGCAAGAAATATTCCAAGTAATGAGAACCAAAGGCCTGCAACCAAGACTACTTTACCTAGCAAGGCTTTTAATCAATATAGAAGACCAGATAAGGAGCTTCTCAGACAAAAAAAGTCTAAAAGGATACACCTGCACCAAACCAGTTCTGCAAGAGATACTAAAGGGACTGCTTTAGGGAAAGGAAGGAAAAGAGAGAAAGAGAAACACAGGTACAAAAATGGCAAAGAATAAGTACCTATCAATAATAACCTTAAATGTAAATGTATTAAATGCTTCAATCAAAAGACACAGAATAGCTGAATGGATAAGAAAGCATGACCCATACATATGCTGCCTGCAAGAGACCCACCTCAGGACAAAAGACCTACACAGACTCAAAGTGAAGGGCTGGAAACAAATTTTCCAAGCAAATGGACAGGAAAAAAAAGCCGGGGTAGCAATACTCATATCAGACAAAATAGACTTCAAAAGAAGGGCCATAAAGAGAGATCCAGAAGGTCGCTTCATAATACTCAAGGGAACAATCCACCAAGAGGACATAAACGTTGTAAATATATATGCCCCCAACATAGGAGCACCTAAATACATCAAGAAAATCTTAGAGGACTTCAAGAAAGATATTGACAGCAACACAATTATAGTAGGGGATTTTAACACCCCACTGTCAAAAATGGACAGGTCTTCCAAACAAAATATCAACAAAGATATTGTGGCATTGACAACATTCTAGATGAAATGGACTTAACTGATATATACAGAGCCCTTCATCCCAAAGAAACTAAAGACACATTCTTTTCAAATGTACATGGAACATTTTCAAAGCTAGACCACGTGATAGGGCACAAAACAAGCCTCAACAAATTCAAGAAAATTGAAATCATACCAAGCATTTTCTCTGACCACAAGGGACTGAAACTAGAAACCAACCCCAAGTTGAAAAACCCCAAATCCTCAAAATCATGGAGATTGAATAGCATGCTATTAAACAATGAATGGGTCAAGATGAAATTAGGGAGGAAATCAAAAAGTTTCTGGAAACAAACAAAAATGAACTCACAACAACCCAATACATAGCAAAGGCAGTCCTCAGAGGGAAGTTCAAAGGGATACGGGCCTACCTAAAAAAGATACGAACCTTTCAAACAAACAACTTAACCCTATGCCTACAAGAACTTGAAGAACAGCAACAGAGACAGCTCAGAGCAAGTAGAAGGAAGAAAATAACCAAGATCAGAGCAAAATTAAATGAAATAGAGACTAAAAGCACAATTCTGAGGATCAATGAATTCAAGAGCTAGTTCTTTGAAAAGATAAATAAAATTGACAAGCCCTTAAGCAGGCTCATCAAGAAAGAAAGAGAAAGGACCCAAATAAACACAGTCAGAAATGAAAGCGGAGAGATTACAACTGACACCACAGAAATACAAAGGATTGTAAGAAATTACTATGAGGAACAGTATGCCAAGAAATTTGAAAACCTAGGTGAAATGGACAAGTTTCTAGAAAAATATAATCTCCCAAAACTCAATAAAGAAGAAGCAGAAAGCCTGAACAGACCAATAACAGCAGATGAAATAGAAGCAGTAATCAAATAACTTCTGACACACAAAAGCCCTGGACTGAATGGTTTCACAGGCGAATTTTAAAAAGCATTTAAGGAAGAGCTAACCCCTATCCTTCACAGACTATTCGAAAAAATCCTAAATGATGGAAGACTCCCAAACTCTTTCTATGAAGCCAGCATCATCCTAATCCCAAAACCAGATAAAGCCACAACAAAGAAAGAAAACTTCAGACCAATATCGCTGATGAACATAGACTATAAAATTCTCAACAAAATATTGGCAAACTGCATCCAACAATATATTAAAAGGATCATACACCACGACCAAGTGGGATTCATCCCAGGGATGCAAGGATGGTTCAAATTTTGCAAATCAGTAAATGTAATACATCACATAAACAACAGCAAAGACAAAAATCACATGATTATTTCAATAGATGTGGAAAATGCATTTGATGAGGTACAACACCCATTTATGATAAAAGCACTCAGCAAACTGGGAATAGAGGGAGCATTCCTCAACATAATAAAAGGCCATATATGAGAAACCTATAGCCAACATCATACTCAATGGGCAAAAACTAAAACCTTTTCTACTAAGATCAGGTATGAGGCAAGGTTGTCCACTTTCACCTCTTCTATTCAAATTAGTGTTGGAAGTATTAGCCACAGCCATTAGACAAGAATAGGAAATAAAAGCCATCCAAATTGGAAGAGTGGAAACAAAACTATCATTGTTTGCAGATGACATGATAGTGTACATAGAAAGTCCTATAGACTTGGCCAAAAAGCTGCTTGACCTAATAAATGAGTTTGGCCAAACAGCTGGATACAAAGTCAATATCCAGAAATCAAAGGCATTTTTGTATACCAACAATGAAACAGCAGAAGCAGAAAAAATCCCATTTGATATAGCAAAAAGAAAAATAAAATACCTAGGAATAAACCTAACCAAGGAGGTAAAAGACCTGTATGCAGAAAACTACACAACACTGAGGAAAGAAATCAAGGAAGACACAAACAAATGGAAACATATACCGTGTTCATGGATTGGAAGAATTAACATCATCAAAATGTCCATAGTACCCAAAGCAATTTAAAGATTCAATGCAATACCTATTAAAGCACCAATGGCATATTTCACAGACATAGGACAAACACTTAAAAAATTTATATGGAGTCATAAACGACCTCGAATAGCTGCAGCAATTTTGAGAAAGAAGAGCAAAGTAGGAGGGATCACAATACCTGACACCAAACTGTATTACAAGGCCACTGTAATCAAAACAGCCTGGTACTGGCATAAAAACAGGCACATGGACCAGTGGAATAGAACAGAGAGCCCAGAAATAAACCCAATTCTCTATGGTCAATTAATATTTGACAAAGGGGGCAGCAACATAAAATGGAGTAAAAATAGCCTCTTCAACAAGTGGTGTTGGGAGAACTCGACAGCTATGTACAAAAAAATAAAACTTGAGCACCAACTTACACCATACACAAAAATAAATTCAAGATGAATAAAAGATTTAAATATAAACCCTGACACCATTAAAGTCCTAGAGGAGAACATAGCAGGAAAATCTCAGACATTTCATGCAGCAACATTTTTACTGATATGTCCCCTAAAGCAAGGGACATAAAGGAAAGAATAAACAAATGGGATCTCATCAAAATAAAAAGCTTCTGCATGGCTAAGGAAAACAGTATTAAAATAAAAAGAGAACCAACTGTATGGGAAAACATATTTGCCAATGATACCTCAGACAGGGGTTTAATCTCCAAAATATATAAAGAACTTACACAACTCCACTCTAAGAAGACAAGCAACCCAATGAAAAAATGGGAAAGGACTTGAACAGACACTTCTCCAAGGAGGACATACAGAGGATCCAGAGACATATGAAAAGATGCTCAATATCGCTACCTATCAGAGAGATGCAAATTAAAACCACAATGAGATACCACTTCACACCAGTCAGAATGGCCATCATAAACAAAGCAATAAGCAACAAATGTTGGAGAGGTTGTGGAGTAAAGGGGACCCTAGTGCACTGTTGGTGGGATCAAAAACAGGTACAATCACTATGGAAAGCAGTATGGAATTTTCTAAGAAAACTAAAAATGGATCTAACTTTTTACCCAGCAATTCCGCTGGTAGGATTATATCCTAGGAACCCTGAAACACCAGTCCAAAAGAACTTATGCACTCCTATGTTCATAGCAGCACAATTTACAATAGCCAAGTGCTGGAAGCAACCTAGGTGCCCATCAGTAAATGAATGGATCAAAAAACTATGGTATGTTTACACAATGAAATTCTATGCAGCAGAAAGAAAGAAGGAGCTCCTACCCTTTGCAACAGCATGGATGGAACTGGAGAGCATTATGCTAAGCAAAATAAACCAGGCAGTGAAAGACAAATACCATATGATCTCACCTTTAATAGGAACCTAAAGAACAAAACAAATGAACAGGCATATTATGACCAAAGACCCTGAAACTGAGAACAGGCTGGCAGTCACCAGAGGGGAGAGGAGAAGGAATTTCAGGGGAAAAGGGGAAGGGTTTAGAGCAACAAGTATAAAAGACACATAGACAAAAATTAGGGGGGTGGGTGGAAATGTGAGGGAGGTGGGGAGGGCTGGGGTGGTAGGCTGTGATGGGAGTAAAAGAAAACTGTACAAGAACAACAATTAAAACTTAAAAAAAGAAGAAAAAAAGCCAAAGATAAAAACAGAGAGTAGAATGATGGTTACCATGGGTTGGAGGTGTGGCAATTGGGAATATGTTGTTTAAGGGTATATACTTAAATTAGTAGATAAATAAGTCCTGGAGATGTAATGCATAGCCTAGTGATTATAGATAACCATATTGTATTATAACCTCAAAGTTACTATGAGATTAGATCTTATTTCCATCACAAAATAAAAACAGCATTCTTAACTAACGTATGGTGGTAATCATATTGCAATATATAAATATATGAAATCAACATGTCATACAACTTAAACTTATAGTACAATTTTTTAATGAATTATACCCCAATAAAAATAAATTTAAATGAAGAAGACTGAAAGGTAGGTAATATTTAAATGTAAGTGAAGTCTTATTTAAGTTTAATCACATAGTGAACTCTTATGCTACTGTCTTAAAAACTAGCTACTAAGGACATACATTAGTAAGAGCTTATTGAATTTCGCCGTTTACTGTCTACCAAGAACTTTGGCAGAACAAATTTTCATTTCACAATTTCATGATGAAATAATCTGATGCTATGCAAACTTTGGCATGACTAAATCCCAAGTGATGACCATGTTGAATAAAATTAATTTTTAGAAAATGAAAAAGGCTTATATATATTTCCCTGAGAAAGAAATGTGATTTTGTGACTAATATTAATAATATTTACCCAAATGTGTATTTAACATGCCTTTAGTATGTCTAAATTGATTTCCCCAAAATGGTCTTAGAAACTCTTAAGTATTGCTAGAAATGGATATATGTGAGAAAACAATTCAGTCCTTAGATAATTAGAAATGAAGTTCTTATTAGTTTGGATGATTTTGGTAGCAAGTGGTAGAAATAGTATTATTCTTATTTGAGATATTTTTCATATATGTATATGTATAATTTTTACCCTCACCCAAGGACATTTTTTCATTTCTTTTTAAAAAATTTGTTAATTATATTTTATTGATTATGCTATTACAGTTCTGGTTTTTCCTCCTTTACCCCCTCCACCCAGAGCCCCCTACTCCTTCAGGCAATACCCCCATCATTGTTCATGTCCATGGTTCAGGCGTATAAGTACTTTGGCTACTCCATTTCCTGTCCTGCACTTTACATCCCCATGGCTACTCTGTAACTATCAATTTGTTCTTCTTAATCTCCTCACCTTTTCAACCATTCTCCCCTCCCCCCTCCCATGTGGCAACCTTCCAGCAACTAACTTCTTTTCTCTTGCTTTTAAGAGTCTCTTTTTATCTTTAGCCTTTTAGCCTTTTAATAACAATGTGTCTTGGAGTGGGCCTCTTTGCATTCATCATAATTGGGACTCTCAGCACTTCCTGGACTTGCATGTTTATTCCCTTTGCCAAATTAGGAAAGTTTTCTTTCACTAGTTTTTTAGATATATTTCCAATTTCTTGCTCATTCTCTTCTCCTTCTGGCACCACCATGAGGCAAATATTGGACCTCTTAAAGTTGTCCCAGAGGCTGTTTATGCTATCCTCATTATTTTGGATTCTTTTTTCTTCTTGTTCTGGATGGTGTTTTTTGCTTCCTTATGTTCCAAATCATTGATTAGATTCTTGGCTTCATCCATTCTACTGTTGTTTCCCTGTAAATTATTCTCTATTTCAATTAGTGTATCCTTTATTTCTGACTGGGTCTTTTTTATGCTGCTGAGGTCCTCACTAAGTTCCTTGATCATCCTTATAAACAATGTGTTGAAATCTGCATCTGATAGATTGCTTATCTCCATTTATGGTTAGCTCTTTTTCTGGAGTGTTGATCTGTTTTTTCATTTGGGCCTTATTTCTTTGTCTGTTTGTTTTGGCAGTCTCTCTGTGTTTGTTTCTATGTAGTAGGTACAGCTGCTTTGTCTCTGTGTCTTGGTAGTGTGGCCTAATGTAGGAGGTGTCCTGTAGGGTCCAGTGGCACAGCTTCCCCTATCACCCAAGCTGTGTACTTGAGGTGCACCCTTTGTGTGGGCTGAGTACACCATCTACTAATAGTTGAGCTTGTTTACTGTTGGAAGATCAGTGGGAGGGATTTACACAGGCCAGTCAGCTGCAAGGACTGGCTGTGACCACTGACCACTAACCTCCGTCCTCTGTTGAAGATCAGCTGTGCAGAGGCAAGGTGGTGGTGCTCTAACATGGTCTGTAGTGGTCCACTGGATGTGCTGGCCCTGGGGTTTCCTACGCGGTACAGGCCAAGGTCAGCCCTCTCCTGTGTTTTCCCTGGGGCCATCCTGCCTGAGCTATAAAGCAATCTGAGATGTCTGTTACTTGTGCTGGGCTTGGAGATTTTTCAGGTGAAGCCAAACTGTGAATCTAGGTGGACTGCTGCTAGTGCTGGGCCTGGGGCTCACTGAGGCTAGCTGTTGCTTGTTTGATAGGATTTAGGAGCCAAGACCAGCTGTGCTTGTGGAAAAGCAGCTTGGGTGGGCTCATAGTTGGGTGGGGTAGAGCCTCTGTGGATTTCCAAGATGAGTCACACAGTGTTGGCCAGGTTGATAGAGTCTTTGATATGGCACGAGCGTACTGGCTCTATGGGTGGAGGACTCAGCAAAAGGACAATGGTCTCTGCTCGTTCTGATGCCAGATGCTTCATTCTCTCCATGTACACCACTGGTGCCCTTCAAGCTGCCACCCCAGTGCTGGAACTCAGAAGGAATGAGTCTGAGTAGGTGAGTCTGTGTGTGGGTTCCCCAAGAGGAACTGCTTAGGGATCCAGCAGCCTCTCTACTGACTCAATCCCCACTGGTTTTCACATCCAGAAGTTGTGAAGACATATTCCTGGCACTGGAATCCTAGGCTGTGGGGCCTGAGATATCCCTCCTGAATTTTTTTTTCCACATGGGTGTGGGGCCAGCCCATCCCTCATTTGTGCCCCTTCTACCAGTCTGGATGGATGTGGTTTCTTCGATTCGGTAGTTGTCACACTTCCAATTCAACTTGATTTCTAATGTTTCTGAGTGATGGTTGTTCTGTATTTTGGTTGTAATTTTAATGTGGTTGTGAGAAGAGGTAAGCCATGTCTGTCTACATTGCCATCTTGATAGGAAGCTCTCATTTCTTTCTGAGAGAAAGGAAGGGGGAGAGAGAGAAACATTGATATGAGAAACATCTATTGGTTGCCTTCTCATATGTGCCCTGACCAGGAATTGAACCCCCAAACTTTTAGTTTTTGGATGACACTCCAACCAAGTGAGCCACACTGACCAGGGCATTATGTAAAATATTTAAAAAATCTTTTTAGTATAGATGAAAATATTACACAAATGATTACCAAGCACAATACATTAAAGGGATCTGGCTTGTTATATTCTATATAAACTCCCTTTAAACAAAGTATGTATGGCTTACAAATTTCCTATACTATTTAATAATAATAGCCATCCTTTATTGAGTACCTACTCTGTGCCAGTCACTATTTTTAGTCATTTATTTACTTCTCATAATATCCCTAATATAAATTACTATTCACATTTCACAAGTTAGAAATGAGGATCATATACAAACCATAAAGCTAATTAGCCATGCACTAATAATGTCCCCAGGTTTGTCTGATACCAAAGCCTGCAATTTTCCCCTTTGCACTAGTCTTATGGGAATTTTCAGCTCATTCACTCTGTGTTAACCCTGCCTCTACTTTCTCTCTAACCCACCCAGCACCGTTGACTGTTCATCACTCCCACACCCTGTCTGGCCACAACTATGTGGGGAAATGTCCTTGTACCATAAGCTTAGACCCTGCTCTTCATTGTTTTCTACCTTATGAAGTCATGCAATAATTGCAACCATGGCTACTCTTACTTTTCTCAACTTTCTTTATCAATATAGCTGCCCAGAAAATGGTAAGATCCTAAATTTTATACTCATGTTTGTGTGAATGAAGAGGGTGGAGAACGAAGATCATGGTAGGGAAAATAGATTGCCCAGCCTACTCATGGGTCTTATTCTTGACTTTATAAGTACAGGACAGTATTAAGTGATCCCTTGCTTGCTCTCATATTAATAAAGTGTGCTTTGATTCTCATTCTTTCTTGGTCCTGTGTTGATTTCTCTGTTTCCCTTATGCCTCCCAACCAAGGGAGGAAAAATGCTGGGCAATGCAGGATTTGTTCATCTCTGAATATATGCCATATTACTATTAAAATATCTTAAAAATTTGCTTTAAATACACTATATTGTCTCCTTTTTTCTTCATCACAATCAAAATGTTTTAATTTTTAGAAAACAATATTTATTGTAAAGGCATTGCTTCAATAAAACATTAATCTGCATTTAGGGTAATTTCTTCTGACCTTTCCTATGTAAATGAATCATGGGAGAAAGAAAGTCTTGATGCAAATGTTTGACTACAGTTTTCATATGTCAATCACATTGAGACACCTTGATTGACAGAAGGAGGGACTATCAATTAATTGTGTCGTATCTAATCTCTTCTTATAAATAGAGAACTCTATCATGAATGTTTGGAAATATTGAGATTGGGGAAGCCAGCTGGTTAAATTTCAAGAGGCCAAGAGGCTACACAAAGTATGATCATAACATTGATGATTTCACTCTGGTCTAGTTTACCAGACTCAGAGACTCAATCTTGTCAATACCTTATAATAAGTCACATGTGTTCAATTACTCACACTGACTGAACTCATAAGAGACTGAAATACGTATATAAATCAGAAAGGAACCAGTGGGCTATTTGATGATAAAAAATATAACAGCCGCCATAACCCAACACTCCTGTCCTCCATCCAGAGTGCTCTTTTCCACAAATAACCAGAAATGTACTCGGAGCTCATTTTTCTGACTTGGAATCAGAAAAAGTGACATATTTGATCTGAGAGTTTGGCAACATTTCTATGATAGAAATAAGTTCTACTCAATATTGCTTAAATGATGTGCTAAAGTCCAAGTTGCTGAGTTTAAAAGCCCTCTAAAATCTGTCCTCTATCTTTCTATTTTTAAAACTCTGTCCACTTTTCAGCATTGATCTGTCTGCCTGGAACATTTTTCCCTCCCTTCTTTCATTGGCTCACTTTGGCATTATTTTCCCTGGGAGGCCATTCTCTAATGATCTCTGGGACTAGTGACTGACATTCTACTTTCCCTCATTCTACCTTGGTTTTCTACTTCTATCAAAGCATGTATCCCACTGCTTTGAAAGATTTTTCTTATATGTATCCCACACTAAACTGAGGGATCATGTAAGGGAACATGACAATCATATTCACCATTACACTAAGTTGTAATCTAATATAATCTATAACACCTTTTAATCATAATAGATATTGGCAAATAATTGGTGGATAAATTCAACAGAATGTTCAATGTTTTTTTTTTCCTTTTATTTTTATTGCTGAAACTGTTACAGCTGTCCCCTTTCCCTCCCCACCTTGGCCCACCTCAATCCAGCCCCAGCCCCCGTTCCTTCCAGCCATCACCACATTGTTGTCTGTGTCTATGATTTATACATATATGTTCTTTGGTTAATCCACTTCTTTTCTTTGCATCAAATGCTTTCAATGATATACAATGAAGTTCAGCTAGAATGCCACAGAATTTCATAACACAATAGAATACCCTATAAAGGCCTATAAATAAAAATAATGAAAATCCTGGGACTCAAGTGAAAATGAGTTTAATGATCTCATATTCATATGTTTAGTTTTGAGGACTTTTTTCTTATTTGATGCACTGAGCATGAGTCATAACTCACCAAGAAGATCATTAGGCAGCGACATTTATCTGATGTCTGAAAATCACCTGAAAAATCTTCTAGGATGAAATATGTCTTTATTTGCTAAAAGTAAACAGCATATTTGGAGCTAGATAGAACTGGGTGTGTAACTTGGATCCATCACAAACCATATAATCTTGGGTGAGCTACTTCTTATGTCTTAATATTTTTTTAGCTATAAATGGATGATAATCTATGTTTCATCATAGGGATATCATGAAGGTTAAATGGGATAATGTATATAAGGTACCAAATATAGTACCTGGTAAAGTATGTGCTCAATACTTTTGCTTCTTTTATAATGGTGCCTATAAACTATATTATTTTGATTTAAAGAATTTTATCTCCAGGAACCCCCTGTTAAATGCAAATATAAGATCTGAAAGGCAAATATTTACATTTTAGCTTCAATTAGTATGTGTGTGTTTATATATATATTCTTCTCTAAGGTAACAGTACACTGAGAATCAGTCATGAGAAGAATGGATAGAGTGCCTTAAAAACTTCTGACATGTATGTTGTGCTGTGATAGGTATGGAATATAGGACTTGACCAAGGTGAAGGTTAAGCATACATTCTGGTCCTAGGCCTCTAGGGAACTTTGAATTCTTGAAGAGGAGGAAAAAGGCTCAGTACTAAGGTTTAGGAGCAGTGCTGTTGAATAAAGAAGAGTACATCTAAGACAAGCTTGAACCTCCTTATATTTTAACCAAAGATAGTTTTAACTGATTTGTCTCAAGCGACCTCTGAGAACCTCACAGGGAAGCTATGCTGTGGCTCTATGTCTCTGCAGACTAGAACACTTCTGAATTTGGGCCTTTCGATGTTTTCAGGACAATTATCCTTTACTCCTACCATCCTCTTTGGCCACATCAAAATAAAAATATTTGTGAAAACAAATTAATAAAATGGTGGGCCTGGGCTAAAGTCATTTTTAGTTAAATCCATCTGAAAAATTGTGTTGTTTACTTTTTATCTTGTACTCTACTTTTATTTTTAAATATTTTATTTACTTATTTTTGAGAGAGGGGAAGGGAAGGAAAAACAGAGGGAGAGAAACATCAATGTGTGGTTGCCTCTCGCATGCTCCCTACTGAGGACCTGGCCCACAGCCCAGAAATGTGCCCTGACTGGGAATCGAACCGATGACACTTTGGTTCACAAGTTAGCACTCAATCAACCGAGTCACACCAGCCAGGGCTCTAGTTTTATTTATTAAGAAATTTAGGCACTTAAAACATGTATTTTGAAATAAAAAAGAGAAAAAAGTACATTTTTGATACTGTCACATTAGTTATGATGAATTCCTCTTTCAGTAAATTCTTTTTGGATGTGTTTAGTATTTGATATTAATTAATTTTAATGAACATTTCTAGCCTAGCTAGGTTTAGGACATGTCATTAAATTGCTGTTGAAACTCTTATGTAGCAGTTACATTTCATTTATTTGTCACAAGAGGGAGCAAGAACTCTGTTAAGTATTTCATATATTCAAACTTTTCCTAAAATAAATTATGTGAAAGAATTCCCCTGAGTGATAAAATGATTTTTCTTTTCTCTACTTGATCTAGGAACTCCTTTATCAGTTTTTAATTTTGAACCAACGTGATGTTGTATCCAAATAATGAAAGCTAAATTCATAAGAATATTAGAATCTTTATTTAATCAAGGATCATTTTGCATCTGAAAAGATCTGAATGTAAATTTTATATATTTTATTAGTATGCCTGAGTTAGCCATTAACCTGTCAACATTTAAGTGATTGCAAGCAAAGCTGTTTTTTGGATAATGATGCAACAGAACGAGGAAATATGTTGCAAAAGTGAAAAATGATCTTTTAGAGGAAAATCTGAAATTCCTTTCCTAGGAGGCCTGTCACCTATAACAATGTGTTGTTTTCTGATTTTATTGTTTTCTTCAAGAAGCTATGTGCTTAGTGCACTCAATCACTTCATGTACTTTCCTACTCCATAGATCACTAGGTAGTTTTTGGAGTAAAAGTTTAAAATATTTCCTGTGTAAAGTGCAATATTCCTGACCTTTGCAAAAGTTCTTAAGACAATAATTTGTACAATATCCTCTTTAGACTGTATGTGCTCAGAAGATCACATGAGTGCTTGTTTTATATTCTTACATAGAATAAATATAATTTCCCCTGTGAATTGCTTCTTCCAAGTCTTAGATATAAAAGTACCCAAGTATCTTGTAGACATTTAAAGTAAGGACTTCCCATACTTAACATTGAATGGGTCATGCCTATGCTCTGCTTTATGAATATCGGATAGACATTATGATGCTACAACATATTTTTCAGTGTTAGAATATAGGTTAAAATAAACTATAGGTTTTTTTAATTTATCCTAAATAAAACTATAGGATTTCTTGAGAATTTCATCACAAGAATGACATGTGGGGAGCAAGATATTTACTAATATAATTATGTCACTTAATATATGAATCCTTTCTTATTTTTTGGTAAAATATACAGATATTAAATGACCTAGAAATTTTGTTCTTTGGAATATTTATAAAAACTATTCAATAAATATGTGGACTTTGGCAACAAGTCAGTTATAGTTAAATCCCTCTGAAGAATTTTGCTGCCTATTTTTCAATCTTTAAACTTTAATTTTACAGTAGAAACTATGAACTAAAAAATAAGCACTTGTTACTGTTTTTAATACCTTAGCTATTAAACATGTCAGTTAATTCCATGTGAACTTCTGGGAATCCTTAAGCAACACAGTACTTCCCCACTCCACCCACTACTGCTAAAGTTTCCCACAGTGTTGAATTTTTTTTCTCTCTCTCATTTGGCTTTAACTTATGAAAGTATGAATATTAAGTTATTTGTAATAAAAACTCAAAAGAAATTACTTTGAATACATAACCTCAGAGTAGTTATACCACAGTTATATTACATGGAAGAATACAAGTTGCATTTATTTTAATACTACAATTCTAAGGTCATAATATTAAATGAATTGCTGAATTTGTAGAATTATCTTGTGGAAAAAGTTTCATTACATAAATTATATTATACGTATAGAACAGAATACTTATATAGAGTAGCTATAGCATAGTCTTTGTTTTATCTATCATTCATGTTATTGAACTTGTATTAATGATTGAAGGTTAAAGAATACATAAGAATTTACCCAATGTAAGGAAAAAGAATTAAAAGAAGTATATATGTAAATTCAATATGACTTTAAATTCAGTAGTGTATTTCATTCTTCAATTTTTGAAAAGATATTTGTTGAACACCATAATTAATCTTCTGTTTAAAAAAGAATTAAAGGTGACTTACATAGATATAAATAATTCAAGAAGAAAACAACAACTCAGAATTAGTATCATAGAATAGATGAAGCAAGTAGAAATAAGGAAACAAAAATATGATGGAAACAGGACTTGAGTATTTTATACAAAATAAATGCCCTGGCATTCTATACACCTATTGTTGGTGAGTATACATTGTTTTTCTATTTTCTAGCAGCCAGTGGGAAAGGAGACACAAACAGAATTTTTATCCCTTATAAGATAAAAATAACTCAATTTCTCTAAAAAGTACAACTATTTATGATATTGAGAGCAAATGGTATTTCTCCTTTTGTTTGTCATAGAGACAACACTGTGTAAATAAACAATACCCTGTACAACATTTTACAGTGACTTACTGCTTTCTTGTAGTCACATGTTAAGCACTGGGGACTCCAAGATGATTTGGATCCAGTCCATGCTCACAGGGGAGTTGTGATTTAGCTGAGCTGACAGACCTATAAATATACAATTAAAATACAACACTAAGTCTTGTGATACAGGTAAAGTCAAAGTATTGTGGGTGCAAAAGATCTTGCCAGATAAAATATCCTTAATAAGGAATAAAAAAATTTTGGTCTTATTCAATAGCATACAATGATAAAAAATAGTTTTAGTAGGTCATAGTCTTCCCATGTTTAATACAATATTTAATTCCATAGCCACAGGTCTTCGTTACTTTATGGTTGAACTGGTGCAGTATCTCCTCGTTGGTCTTGTCTCCTTCAAACTTGTCTCCATGTTACTTCTAGATTCTCACTGGACAGAAACTCACAAGTGATTGTCAATTTAAAATTTGTTACAAAATAAGTTGCAAACTCTTTACTCTCTGTTTAAGTCTTTTTAATATTTTATTTTATTTTTGATTTTTAGAGGGAGGGCAAAGAAGGGAGAAAGAGAAGGAAAGAAACATCATTGCAAGTGAGAAACATCTATTGATTGCTTTCCATACGCGCTCCAAGGAACTGAACCTGCAATCATAATTCTTTATACAATAAGACCAAAATAAAATTCCTATAAATTATAAATATTTTGAGAACATAAATTAAAAATGATAATATTTACATTTTTCCTATTTCCAGTATTTTCTCCAGTGCCTTGCATGTAATATATGCTCAAAAATGCTTTAAAAGTATTGAACAAATGAATTCAGCTGATTAATTTATGTTCTTTAATTTTATATTGCAAAAATATATCTATCAAGTGTATAGTAAAATTCCTTTACTAATATTATGTTATGTTAGGGAAGAAATTCCTATTACATTTAGATTTACTAGAAGAATCATGTATTCTTTTACATACATATGAAAACTTACCACGAGGTCTGTTATTTCTATGCTTATCACTGTAGCATGTTTGTGTGCATATATACAGACATTTCAAACATTAGTAGATCACTACAAAATTAAGTGATGTCAATATAGTTCCGAACCAGATAAGGTAAAGTTAAAGGAGTTCATCATCACCAAGCCCTTATTATATGAAATGTTAAAGGGACTTATTTAAGAAAAAGAAGATCAAAACTGTGAACAGTAAAATGACAACAAATTCACAACTATCAACAACTGAACCTAAAAAAATGAAAACAAAACCTAAGCAAACAACTAGAAGAGGAACAGAGAAATGGATATTATGTGGATTATCAGTGGGAAGGGGGACAAGGTGAATGGGGGGAAAGGTACAGGGAATAAGAAGCATAATTGGCAGGCATGAAATAGACAGGGTGAGGTTAAGAATAGTATAGGAAATGGAGAAGCCAAAAAACTTATATGTATGACCCATGGACATGAACTAAGGTGGGGGGAATGCTGGAGGAGGGGGGTGCAGGGTAAAGGGGGATAAAGGGAAGAAAATAATGGAACAATGGTAATAGCATAATCAATAAAATTCACTAAAAACATTTAATAGTATTGTATGTGTATGTGTATGTGTATGTGTGTCTAGGTTAATCAGTGTAGCAACTATAATAATTATAGCAGAGCAGATCACATTCACATATTTGTTACATAAAAGACAAATTAAATATCTAACAGCAGTAATTTAATGTATTGCCCTTATTTTACAGCACCTTAAAAACTATCTTGTTTTAAGTGATATAATTATGTCAAAGATAAATTATTCAGAAAGTACTGACCAAAATGGAGATGGTAAACCTTTCGTTATCATTTGATTGTGATAAGTCAAAGCCTACAGACCTATTTTTGAAGGTGAGTCAGGTGTGAGGTGATATCTGATCATGGTTTTTATTTGCATTTCTCTGATGATTAGTGACATTGAGCATCTTTTCATATGTCTATTGATCATCTGTATGTCCTCTTTGTAGAAGTGTTTATTCAGGTCCTTTGTCCATTTTTTTAAATTGCAAATTTTGTTTTGCTGTTGAATTGTATAAGTTAATTATAAGTTTTGGATATTAACCACTTACCAGATGTGTCATTGGGGAATATTTTCTTCTGTTGAGTAGGTTATCTTTTTATTTTGTTGATGGTTTCCTTTGCTCTGCAAAACCTTTTTGGTTTGACATAGTCCCATTATTTCTTCTTATTTCCCTTGCCCAAAGAGATATACTAGAAAAAACAGTACTAAGAGAAATGTCTGAGATTTTACTGCCTATCCTTTCTTCTAGGATTTTTATAGTGTTGAGTCTTACATTTAAGTCTTTAATTCATTTGTGTTCATTCTTGTCTATGATGTAAGAAGGTAGTCTAGTCTCATTTTTTTGCATGTATCTGTCCAATTTTCTCAACACCATTTATTGAATAGACTGTCTTTATTCCATTGGATGTTTTTTCCTCCTCTGTCCAGTATTAATTGACTATAAAGATGTGGGTTAATTTCTGGGTTCTTCATTCTGTTCCATTGATCTTTATGTCTGTTTTTATGCCAGTACCATAGTGTTTTGATTACTATGTATCCAAAGAAACCCAAAACACTAACTTCAAAGATATACACCCCTATGTTTATTGTGGCCATATATACAACACCTTAACTGTGGATGCAACCCCAGTGTCCATCAATACATGAGTGGATAAAGAAGTTGTGGTACAGCCCTGGCCAGGTGATTCAGTTGGTTGGAGTATCTTCCCCTACACCAAAAAGGCTGCAGTTTCAATTCCCAGTCTGGCTACATACCTAGGTTGCAGGTTCAATCCTGGTTGGGGTGTGTACAGGAAGCAACCAATCGATGTTTCTCCCTTGCATTGGTGTTTCTCTCTCTTTTTGTCTTTCTCCCTACTTCTCTCTTTAAAATCAATAAACATATCTTTGGGTGAGGATTAAAAAAATAGTTATGGCACATACATACAATGGGACATTACTTGGTTACAAAAAGAACAAAATCTTACCATTTGTGGCAGCATGGATGGATTTCTATCCTTGAATACGTGACATATGACATTTGAATTAGAATTACTCATTCATTTATTACCTAACAACTATTGGGCACCTTCTGTGTGCTCAGCATGAGACAAATGCTGGGAAAAGAAACATGATTTATAATTTTATGTCCTCTTAAGTTCAATTCTAAATATTTCTCAAGGGATATTTGGCGAGCTCAGGGAGAAGGATTTGATGAAAACTTCTGCTCAGGGAGAAGGATTTGATGAAAACTTCTAGGAGTAGCCAGTGTTCCAGCTGCTTATTAAATGAGGAGTGGGAGATAACCAGACAAAAAGGGGAAGGAACCACAGGGTGGAACAGCTTGGATTGTGAGGGGAATGCGATGCTCTTTCATCTTGCTGGAGAACAGATTGCTAAATGGGGAGGGGCAGAAAGAGAACAACAGATATTCATTTACATGTCTATTTAGTCAACAGAGTTTATTAACTAATATTTATTACTTAGTTTAATGTTATGATATTTGTTATTCATTAGAAACTGCTGAACTTCCAAAACAAGCATCTACTATCACATTGTAATTGGTTTACTGATTGAGAATTTTGCATTAAAATCATAGGATAATATTTAGTTTATTTTATGGCAAAAAGTGAAGAGAAAAATATGCTTTGTAGCTTAGGATGGGATGTAGACATTTAAGTGACACAGCTGGGATCACAATCCAAATGGCTTCTGCTTCACTACTTTTTCCAATCAAAATTTCTGCCTTAAAAACTTCATATCTCCACTTGCTTTATATAATTTTTACTAAAACTATATAACCAACCTGACATTATAATCCTTATGTTTTGATAAGTGACATGGAACTTATCAAAGTTCAATCCTGTTTTTAATGACTTTAGTCTAAAACTACTCCAGACCTTTATACAGCAATTCTAGTAACTTTTTTCCTACAATTAACTTGCTTCTATATTAGGACTTCTTTGTATATTGTTCATACAATCACTGCTTACTCTTTGTATTTACTACTACAAAAATACTTGGAAATATTTTGCTTTCAGTCTCTGAAATTATATTGATAACTTGCTTGCAGTTACTTAGTACAGTCATGTATTTACATTTCAGATTCTAGTAACACTTTCACCAGCTTATTTTCCTTCCTACCATAGAAATTTTTGTGAAAGAGATTCCTGGTGCTATTTCTGCCATTTGCTTGCATACGTTCTGTTCCAAGGGGGCACACCCTGCGAGTGTGGGAATAAAACTTTTGGGCAGAGACTCCAGGGCAGCAATTATCTTAGATGAGGCCATTGAATTGCTTGATTTCTCTAGGGAGTTGGGTAATGGAGCCCCAGGGCACGCCCTCTCCTGTTGCACGTCCAGCCCCACTTATTTCTCAATGCGACATCTTAGCATAATTATCTCACCTCTAACCTCTAATAACATGAAGCTTCTAATTCTGACCCACTGAAGAAATCAATTCTGAGAAGATTTTATGATAATTTTATAGGGGAATTTATGCTTTTCAACACTGCTTGTCAGTTGAAATACTTCTAAAACTCAAAATTTGAATTGATACTACAAGAGACCACTCTTGTAGTATGGCAATGTAGTTTAGCATTTCTTCTTTGCAGAAAAGGAAAAACATTTGCTAACACAGAGCTAATCCATGCTTTGGCTTACATTTTCCCATTTAAATTAAGATATGATTGAACTGGATGAATGGGACACAGTTCTAATGCAATGGAAGTATAAATATTAAACCTTTTATGGCCAAATTTATTATAAGCGATTCCCAACTTGTCATTTTTAGGTTTAAATAAAAATGCAGAATTATCGGTATCTCTTATTGGTGATACGAAACAAGACTGAATTGTGATATAACAATAAACATAATTGCCATGTGTCAGCACTAGGAATTATGCAATGACACAAAGAATATAATGACCTGGTTACTCTTTTTTATTTTCCTCCTAGTCAGAGATGTAATACAATTTGATGATTTTTCCTGCTACAAATGAACCTGAAGCAGCAGCCTGCACATTTAAGCATTTTCTAGGGTGAAGTCACATTATATATCTATATCTATATCTATATCTATATCTATATCTATATCTAATCTATCTATCTATTTCCTTAAAAGAAACAGAATTTCTAGCCATGTAAAATGACTTTTTTTTACAGGCCTCATTTTTTAAAACTTATTTTTAAGAGCAGTTTTAGGCTTACAACAAAGGCGAGAAGGTACACGGACATCTCACATACCTCTCACCCCACATATGGGTACTCTGCCTCGGTCTCAGCATCACTCATCAGAATGGTAGACTGCTTTTTCCTTTACTGAAGATGGACCTTTACTGACACTTCATAATCACCCAAAATCCATGGTTTACTTTAAGTTTCAATCTTGCTGTTGTATATTTACTGGGTTTAGCCGAATAAATAATGGTATACAACAGCATTATTATATCATAGAGAGTATTTTCACTGCCCTAAAAATCCTCTGTGTGCGCTTACCATCTTTAATACACCAATAATTCAGTAGAGGAACTAAAGAAATTACATATCCTCATAAAATAAATTCTCTTTTTATTTCACTGAAATTTTTCTTCCTTACTTCAATTTCCCTTTATTTGTACTGTATGATTTGGGTGAGTCAGTATAATTGCTTATTGGGGATGAATTAGGGATGAAAAGAAAGATGGCATATATAATTTATTGGAATCTATTTTTCATACATAATGTTTTTTCAGTTTTCATGTGAAGAAAGCTAAATTTGCCTTGTCCTGGGCTAAGTAACATGAGAAAGTTTGGGGAAAGCTGCTCACAGAGAAGCAGCAGTTTAAATAACTTGGTTAGATATTGTGATCAATGGCAAGACCTTGTGAACTGCCTTGTAACTTGCTGATGCTCTCTTTGAGTACAATCCAGAGTTTGTTCTGTCACTGGAATTTTTCTCAGTGTCTTCATTTCCAGTATCCATTTTCCCTAGGTGATTATTTTTTATGTCCACTGGGCTTCTTTCATTATTGCCTATTTTTTGTTTTAATTTTTTGTTTGTTTTAAATGGCTGTATTCTTTGTTTTTACTTTATTTTGTTGTGGTAAGAACACAACATGAGGTCTACCTTCCTAGCAAATTTTTAAGTGTACAGTACGCAATTGTTGACTGGAGCTACAACGTTTGTACAGCAGATCTCTGGAGCATATTCACCTTGCTTAACTGAAATTTTATGCCTCAAACTCACGGTAACTAATATGCCATTCTTTGATTCTGTAATTTGATTATTTTAGATATTTCAGAATTATTTAGATATAAGCAGAATCATGTGGTATTTGTTTTTCCTTGACTGGCTTATTAATTTAGCATAATGTCATCAAGTTCCATCCATGTTGCATATGCAGAATTTCCTTCTTTTATTTTAAAAGACCAAATAGTATTCCATTGTATGTATATTTTTGTTATCCATTCATTTATTGATGGGTGTTTATATTGTATTCAAATCTTGGCTATTGGGAATGGTGCTGCAATGAGCACGGGAGTGCTAAAAAGCACCTAAGAAATGGGGGAAAATCTTTGCAAACTGTATGTCTGGTAAGGGCTTACTCCCCAAAACATGTAAGGAATTCCTACAACTTAACTGCAAAGTAAAAAATGTGCTGATTAAAAAATGGGTTAAAGATTGAAAAGACATTTCTTCAAAGAAAACATACAAATGGCATATGAACAGCTATATGAAAGGATGCTCAAAGGCATCAGTAAAATGCAAACCAAAACCACAATTAGATATTGCCTCACACCTGTCAGCATGGCTGAAGGGGTCCATTGGCCTGTGCACATAAAGTAAAATAAGACACGAACAGGAGTTTGCAGCTAAGAAAGTAAGGATTTATTAAGGAAATGGCACCCTGTCCAGAATCACGGGTAGGTAGCTCATGATCAAAGACCTGGCTCCCCATTGGCTTCTAGCGGATGGGGTATATAGGGGGAAATCACTAATCATGGTGACTAACGAGTTAGGGTCATGGTCTCTACTGATTGGTCAGTGCTAGGATAGAGGCTGGTTAGTTGATTATTGTGTCTGGTCCTGATGTCAGCAATGGTGTTGCTTCTTGTTCTGAAGCTGAAACACAACTGAGGCCTAGATGTCACCTCTAGTTTGGTGGAAACTCTGTCTCTGGGGTCAACAGCCCAAGGTTTTGTTTCTAAGGCTATTGGATGCTGGCCAGAACCTCGTTGTCCTGAGTGCTTAATGATTAAGTGAGGGAGAGGGAGGTGGGTGAGTCAGGGTGCTAGGTGAGGCCAGTTTGAGTCAAAGGAGAAAAATCAAAATAAAAGGGCAGATTAAAGAACATAAGGTTCCTGCATGTTTATAACCTGTCCACCTTGCCCCCTCTGTCTCTCCCTGGCTACAGGTGCTGTTGTTTCTACTCACCCCTCCAGCTCTGAGTTCTGATTGAGTTCTAATGGCATTTTGGGCTTTTGCTCCTCAGTGATGTTGGAGACATCACAGATCTACATTGTAGAGTGACCAGATGGCTTCAGCTCAGTTTCTGTTGCTAAGCCTGTGTTCCCTCCACTGCCCAAGCAGCAGAACAACCCACCTTTTTGTAAAGCCCCCTTTCACTAATGGCCAGGGAACCCTGCTCTAGCCCCACCTTTGGTGAGTCTCAACATCTTACAAAACACACGTCAGTACTTCTTGCCCTACAGGATCCCAGTTCCGAGCTGGCACTGTCTGCTTCTGGTCCATGGAATTATTTGTCTTGTTTTTGTTCTTGTGATGTCTCTTTGTTTCCTCTTTTACATTTTATTTTATTACACATTTCTGATTAAATTATAATAGAACTTATACCCCATGATTATTTTTATTTGTCTTGAATGTAAGCTTAAAATTTTTTTCATCAAAATATTTTATTTACTATAGAAATATTTAATGTAAAAATGCATGTTACCCTTAAATAACATTTTTGTGGTATAATTGACATGTAACATATTAGTTTCAGACATACAACATAATTATTTGATATTCATATATATTGTGGAATGATCACCACAATGAGTCTAGTTAACATCCATCACCATACATAATTATGAATTTTTTTCTTGTGATGAAAAATTTTAAAATTCACTCTTTGAACAACTTTCAAATGTGCAATACTATGTTATTAACTGCAGTCACCATGGTGCACATTACATCCTCATGAATTATTTATTTTGTAACTGGAAGTTTGTGGTTTTGCCTCTTAACCCATTTCACTCACCCTCCGCCCTCACCTCTGGCAACCACCAGTCTGTTCTCTGTAACTATGAGCTCACTATTTTTTTCGTGATTCCACATATAAGTGAAATCATATGGTATTCATCTTTCTTTGTCTGGTATTTCACTTACATAATGCCTTAAAGTCCACCCACGTTGTTGCAAATGACAAGATTTCTTCTTTTTATGGCTTATTAATAACCCATTATATATACATATACCACATTTTCTTTATTCATCAATTGGTAAACACTTAGGTTGTCGAGTTCATGTTTTTATTTTAATTAGATAAATGTCCAAAAGTGTAATTGCTAGATGATATGGTAGTTCTATTCTTAATTTTTTGAGGACCCTCCCTATATTTTCCCTTGTGGCTGCATCAATTTACTGAATGTAAGCTTCTCAAGGCACAAACTTTATTCATCTACATCTCACTAATTTTTAGAACAGTTCCTTAGATATGGGTGACTTTGTAAACAAATTCCAATCCATGATCTATTTTCTTTATAAATAGAATAAACACACAAAAGTTTAATATGCTAAAAGGAAGTTCCATAGTTCCATATTCTAAAAAGTTTTTAGGAGATAATTTAAATAATTTCTTTGTACTTTCTGTTACTTATTCTCACACTGTCAGCCTTACACTTCCTTCTGAATTGTCTTCTGAGAATACAAACATGATCTAGTAATTGCTATTTTAAGAAGAAAATCTCAGGCCTGGGTGATGTGGCTCAGTGGATTGAGTGTAGGCCTGTGAACCAAAGGGTCACTGCTTCGATTCCCAGTCAGGGCACTGGAATTATAAATGCAACTGTTATTCACTAGGGTTTATTTATTTCAGACATCTTTCTGTAATTATATTTGGAAAGTTTAATAATGAATAGTTTTTTATCTATAGATTCTAAGCTCAGGAACATCATCTCTGAAGATGCTTTATGATGAGTGAATTTTAACCTGAGCATGAAGCAAACTACAAAATCATGTGTGTATAGAGGTATTAGGGAAAGCAAATTGACACTCTCTAAAAGTGCTAAAATTTGTCAATTATGTAAACTCAAAAGCAATCCAATTTTTCTTGTTTCTATTCCCTTGTTTTTCACACCTTGTGGCTTATAAATAGGTCCATACATTGGTAAAAGTCACACTGAATATTTAACCCACAAGGAAAATAGTCATTCACTTTTACGCTAAATGATAAAAGTTTATAGCCATGAGCTATGCTTTTTTATAGATGTTGGGCATCAAAATTTTGTGAGTGGTTAACTTCTTGCTCATTTGAAAATTTATTATAGTATTTAATTCATACTCTACAGTGAAGTTTTATGTTTATTTTAAACGATAGTTTATTTGAATTTTGATTTATTTTATATTTTGACTTAGTAATTTATATTTTTCCATAAAACATTTCCATGACCATTGTAACTTAGGTATAACATGAGGAAAATTAAAGCTGTTTTTTGATTTAATTAAACATCTCAGAAATAAGTTTTTAAAAACTACTGTTATTTTATACCCTTTGGAAGCTTGGGCCTTCCTCTTGAAAACATTTTCCTCCAGGAGAGTGTCGTATCTCAGCAATGAGATAAAGGTTTGTGTGATCGGATTTCAGGATTTTGTTTAAGGTATTCAATCAGACATGTCATCACTTTGATCCGAGACTCACATACTTGGAAAAGTTAATGGAGTGGGAAGTGTTTTAGCCAGAAGAACAGATTTAGATGGAAGGGCATTAAAGAAACCAGTGTTTCTCTGCTTTAAGTGGGAGGAACAGTTACTCTCCTAAATCATGAACACCAAATATTCTTATATTTCTTATCTATGAATGACTTGTTACTTGTCTATCAAATTGTATTACTTTCCTCCAAAACAATGAAAATTATCTACATTAGACCCACAACTAGAGGGTGTCTTCTTCAACACAAGACTCAGTATCATTACAATATCCACTCTAGCAAAACAATCTATACATTCAATGAAATTCCTATTAAAATGCCAATGGCATATTTCACAGATCTAGAACAAATATTCCAAAAATTTAAATGGAACCAAAAATACCCCCAATAATCTCAGCAATCTTGAAAAAGAATAAATTTTGAGGTATCAGATTACCTGATATCAAACTATACTGTAAGGCCACTGTGATCGAAACAGCCTGATACTGGCATAATGGAAGGCATACAGATCAATGAAACAGAACAGAGAGCCCACAAAGAAATCTATGCCTTTATAGTTAATTAATGGACAAAGGAGGCAAAAGCGTAAATGAAGTTAAAGATAGTCTCTTTAGTAAATGATGCTGAAAAATTGTACAGGTACATGCAAAAACAAAAATGAAACTAGACCGCCAACTTACACCATACAGAAGAATAAACTCAAGACCTGACCAGTGTGGACCAGGTGGTTGAGCGTCATTCCACAAAGGTTGCTGGTTTGATTCCTGGTCAGGGCATACGCCTAGGTTGTCAGTTTGGTCCCTGATCGGGGCACATATGAAAGGCAACTGATTGATGTTTCTCTCTCATATCAATTTTTTTCTTTCTCTTTCCTTCCCCTTCTCGCTAAAAATAAATAAATAAATAAATAAATAAATAAGAGATTTTAAAAAAGAATAAACTCTAAATGGTTAAAAACTTAAACATGAAATTTAAGGGAACAAGCAAGGGAAATCAAAGATCACAGATGCATCCCTAATTTGGACACCACAACGGAAGCCTCCTTATTTCTGAGAGTAACCGAGAGGCCTAAATTCCTCCGGAGAGCCAAAACTGCTTTGAAGCAGATCTGAAACCAGAAGTCTATTTTCGCATAGATCTGGGTGAGTACTTTCTGGCTCCCTAAGAAAATGGACTCAGTTTATAGAGTTTCTCTTTCATGCAATTGATCCCCAGGAGTTCTTCCTTTTCTCTTCATTAAAAAGACTTGTCATCTTGAGACTTCATATTATCGTTATGATTTGGGGTCTTGATGACTCTAGTACTGATTTCTTTGCTATTCCAAACCAAATATACCATATTTTTCTTCTGATAGTTTTTTTAAAAATATTTTATTTATTTATTTTTACAGAGAAGGAAAGGGAGGGAGAAAGAGAGGGAGGGAAAGAGCAATGTGTGGTTGCCTCTCACTTGCCTCATACGAAGGACCTGGCCTTCGTATGGGTTGAGACCCAGGCATGTGCTTGACTGGGAATCGAACTGGCGACCCTTTGCTGCTTCGCAGTCCAGCAATCAGTCTGCTGAGCCACACCAGCCAGGGCTGATAGTTTTTTTTTTCAAATCAGGAAATGTGGGTAAAAATGGTGAAACAAACATTTGTTAGTCTCACTAATCCAAAAGTGTCTTTCTATGGAAAAGGCTATTTTCATAAAGTCATGCACCTCATAATGTAGTTTCAGTCAGTGATGGACCACATATATGATGACAGTCCATAAAATTATAATGAAGTTAAAAAAACTCCTATCACCTAGTGAAGTCATGGGCATTGTATCATTGTAGCACAATGTGTTACTCAGATGTTTGTAGTGATGGTGGTGTAAACAAACCTACTGTGCTGTAGTTATATAAAAGCCCTTCTACAATGTTTTAACTGCACCATTTTGGTGTTTAGACATGTTTCAATTCACAAATAATTACCACTGTTTTAGAATTGCCTACAGAGTAAGTACAATGACATGATGCCGTACAAGTTTGCAGCCTAGGAACAACAGGCTACACCATGTAGCCAGGTGTGTGGTGGGCTACACCACCTAGGTTTGGGTGAGTGCTCTCCACGATGTTTGCACAACAACAAAACTGATGCTGTTCTCATGATGTATCCCCATCATTAAGAAACACATGCCTGTGTTTCTATGATCTACTTTTAAAAAATGAAGCAAAAGTACCTCGTAGTACTCAAATCTACTCTAATTTTCTTTTGATTCTATTGTTTAACTAAAACTTTTAAAACTATATACATATGACTAGAATGGTTAATATGAAAATGTATTTCCATGTTAATAAGTTAATAACCTGATTGCTAGGTCAATGTTTTATGACCTTTAAATTGAAATATAATTCCATACCATTTTTAGTTAGAGAAACTGATTAAATATTTAAGTTAAATCAAAAAGTTAGTTCAAATTCTGAAAAGTCAAGCAGCTTAAGCTAGGTAGATAATTTGCTTTTAAAAGGTATACTTTAAATTATATTTAAAAATTTTCCATTAAAGTTATACTTTAAAAATTATAATTTGAAATAAAAAATTTAGATCTATCTATATTTATTGACATATTGAGATTTTCTTTTGCTTATTAAGTCAGTAAGGGTATGTAAATCTCATGTTCATAAAATTTTTGACAGTTATAAAGTTCAAAGAAGAAATCAAACTATGAAAGCAATGCAATCAAATAAACTTTTATAATAAATAAAATCATGTACAACTTTCTAATACAATCAAGTAAAGTAGAAAATTGCCAAAGTTTACATAGTTTGATTTTAGAATTGTGAATTATTTCCTCTTTATACAAATCAAACATACAGGGGTTACCAAAACCTTGACTTTATTTTAGGCTGCTGTCTTAAGTTATAAATATGAAAGAAAACTGCCCCAGCTCTAAATAATTGACACAGGCTCTCTGGATAAACATATCCCGCTGCTTTCTTCCTTACTCGTTTATCAATAAAGAGTGAAGTGTAGAGGAATTCAGAACTACAGCGAAAGCTTTAGAAATCGGAACTGAGAGGGACACTTTTTTTTCTTTATATAACAAGCATCATGAGTCCATAGTAGCTTTTCAATAAATATTTCTAGCAGATTAAGAAGTGGGTTGGGAATGAATTCCAAGAGCCCTTGACAGTTAGGTTATGAGTTGCCTGTAGCTCCTATAAAAGAGGAACAGACTTTGAAGTGTATGCTTAGCATAACCTCTGGTGAAAGTTTAGTTGAAAGAAAGTTCTTTATAATAAAAGACTCACATTTTTAAATAGCTTGTCCCACAAATGATTTAGTCTTTCAATGACTAAGTAGCAATATCCATGACAGAAAGATTTATAAATTTTCAAGTTTGATAAAAATATTTTTTAAAAAGCATGTCTACTTGTCTTGTTATTAAAACTGAGATTGCTGCTATAACAAAGATTTGTGCTCTGTAGTTAGGAATTTCAGCTTCTTACACAAACAGTGCAACTGTTCTTTATCATAATTTTACTAAGTTGGGTAATGAATACACTTTTATGTTTCTTTCCACTTCATAAGGCTCTGTTCTTTCTTTTACAGTTTCTTATCAAAGAAAGCAGACATCCTATGTCAGTCTTCAAACTCCTGCAGAGTTTTGAAGTTTAGGAGGGGCTTCGTATGTGGTTATCTCTCTTTGCTTCTTGCAGCCTGAAGTCAATTTGAGTGTAAGAAACACTAAAAACAAATAATATATTGTCTCACGTCTTCAGTTTCTCTTCCTTTTCTAAATAAGAACCACATTGTATAGTGCGTCCGTGGAATTTTACAGTTTCCTACTGTGAAAGAAATGCTGAGCAGACCTTTACCATTCAGATATCCTGGCTCCTTAAGATAATTATGGCATTTGCACTTGGAGGCAGTTACATTTTGGAGTGAGTGAGATGATTTAGAATATTTTGTGTAATTTCAAAAGTATTTTTTACTTTGTTGGACATCAGTTGCTCTCTCTGCTCCTGCATTAGGGGTGAGACAACACCCTGAGTTAAAGCACTTGTGCCCCTCCCCCACCCCATTTTGTGTAGGGTTACTCAATTTTAGGCAACAGCCCTGCAAGTTTTAAATCAGTCTACCTACTTGAGTAACATAATCCTAGAAATCGTTCAGAAAAAAAAAGATCAAAGAAACACTTGGTTTTCCTAATAATTTTTTCCTTTAGCGTTCTGTGGCATTATATTAATATGAGCAGCATCTGTGTCTCTGTCTTGCACATGTATGACTACCCTCAGGAGAGGTAAAAATACCAAATCAGGAGGGGGCGGTTACCTGTGTTCTGGTTCTGGTTCCTCCCCTGGTGAGCCATCGTGCCCCCTGGACATGCAAAGTCTCTCTCAGTCTGCTCCTCCCTTACTGCTACCAGGGCCCTGGCTTTCCCACCCTGATATTCCGGTGTTCCAGCTCCCACTTGTGTACAAGGCAACAGTTCTGAAAATTGAATGGTGGTATTGCCCATGATAAAAACTAATAATAAATATTAATTATTTAGAGGAAGAAGAGACATAGTTGGAAAAATTCTTTGAGAATAAACAACTAGGGCAGAGAGTTAAAGGGTTTTTTTTTAATTTAAGATTTTATTTATTTACTTTAGACAGAGGGGGTGGGAGGGAGAAAGAGAGGGAGAAAAACATCAATGTGTAGTTGCCTCTCACATACCCCCTACTGGGGACCTGGCCCACAGCTCAGGCATGTGTCCTGACTGGGAATTGAACCAGTGACTCTTTGGTTTGCAGGCTGGAGCTCAATCCACTGAGACACACCAGCCAGGAAAGAGAGGTTTTTTGATACAGAGGACTGAAACCAGGGCCCTAGGCAAGATTGCATGATGGAAAAATTTGTCTTTGATACAATTTCACTTATCTTCTCAACCTGTCTTATCAAACTTATCTTTTTATTCCCGGGCCTCCCTCCTCTCCCTCCCCCAATTACCAAGTCCTTTAGTTCTTCATAATGTACCACTTTAATCACTACTAATCTCCTCCTATCAACTGTTCTCAATTATAAACGCTCTCTTCACGATTTCATCACACCCGTTTCCCAGGTTTGCCATCTCAGCCTCCTATGAAGCGACTGGCATTAAAATGGGAAAAGCTGGTACAATTAGTCTGCCAGGTGAATATTTCATTGTAGAAGAGGAAACTACCAATCCAAATACAAATGTAATTTATAGACTGTGCCCATGAGAGATTTTGAGTGTGTGAAAATCTTTCTGCGCCTCTTTCCTAATCTCAGGTGGTTGGCCTATCCCTCTGGGTCATACTCTACTCAAGTAGTTTTCTAGGTAATTTAAACTACATGAAATTGACATTGTTATGAAGCATAACAGTTAACATGTATGTCTGACTCCTCTTTACATTTCCATGTAACTCCACACCCTTTCTCACTAACCTTGACAGCTTTGGTAGCGCTGTTGGTAAGAGAAAAGCAAACCATTCCAGACTTTTTGTTCTTATTTTAAGATATGAGTTGAGTTGACATAAAATTACCAACACTTATTTGTGAATGAAGTTCACTCTCTGTGAAAGTTTTATTCAAAAAGAGGGAGCAAAAGCTACTTAGAATGGCTTCTTCGGTGTACATTCAAGTTCTAAAATTTGAGCATTTAGCATTTCCTTTTATTCCCAAGTAGAGCCCTGAAGGGAATTCTGACAATTTTTATTATAGAAATCTAGGTTATAGAATTATTTTCAAAAATAATCTTACAACATACTGTAAACCTCACAAATGACCTTTTTATTATTCAAATATCCAATTTGAGCAAATTATGAAACTGTTCAAAGCCCTAGTTTCTTTATCTTTAAGATAGAGTAGGGAAGCCCTGGCCGATGTAGCTGAGTTGATTGGGCGTCATCCTGCAAAGTAAGAGGTCATGAGTTCAATTCCTGGTCAGGGCATATATCAAGGTTGTGGGTTTGGTTCCTGGTACAAAAGGCAACCAATTGATGTTTCTCTCCCACATCAATTTTTATCTCCCTCTCTTTCCCCCTCCCTTCCTCTCTTTCTCTCTCAAAAAAAAGAAGCTAGGGTAAGGAAGATGAAATGTCAGAATAAAGGTAAATCAAATCATTTGGTATACAGCAAATGTCTAGCTATTATAATTAAATATGGTAAAACTAATATAACTTTTCATTAAGAAGCTTGCCTTAAATAAGAACTATGCCATGCTCTGTGAGAGTACTTAATTACTGGATATAAAATGCTTTTGGGAAGCTACTCTAAAGAAATCCATTATAATTGTGAAAAATATATAATAGTGTGAATATTTAAAGAGAAAATTAAAATGTTATTAAATGTTATTAAATTTTCATTTTCATAGGGATGCATAATAAAGTGTTTTATTATCCTCAATTTGCTAGCATAAAAATATCACAATTTCAGGGATCTTTGTGTACCATAAATTTAGAAATTCATTGAGGGCTTAATGAAACATGGGGCAATTTTGGAATAAAGTTGTAGAATGGTAGAGAAGCGATAAAAGAAGGGGGGAGAAGAAGAAAAAGATGAAAGAATGGGGAAAAATTAGGTATGTTTTACAGGATATAATTTGAAATGCTTGCCTTATTAATAAAAAATTCAAACATCAAATGTACTTAAAATATTTGTATAAGTTCATCTTTCAATAATGTTTGGATGTTAGATGTTGCAGTTTAAAAATAAAGGTATCTTATAACTAACTCTTGATTGATGAATGTTAAAGTATTTAAATTATCTTTGTAATAATTAGAAAGATAATATATTAGAAAGGAAAATAACTTAGATATATAATCCAATATAAGAACATTTGCTTTTTCAAAGTACAGACTGTGCTTGCCTTTGTTTGATTTTTCCCAATGTAAACTCAATGTTTTCTCTTTGAAGAAATCAAATTTTTAGAAAAGCATAAGCAAAAAGAGAAAATAATCATTCAACTTTCAAATCATATTTCGCTATCATTTACATTTTGATATTTATTATTCAAAGTATTTTTATTATGTATGTGTACATACATTTACAAATGCAACTTTTTTTCTCTTTACCCAAGGGTGTATTTATTAATAATTTGAGAGAGAGGGGAAGGGGGAGAGAGATGGGGAGAGAAATAGTGATATGAGAGAGGCGTGGATCTGTTGCCTCAAGGGTGGCCTGACGAGTCACCAATTCCTCAGCCTAAGCTGGTGCCCTTACTGGGAATTGAATTGTGTCACTTCAGTTTATGGGATGATGCTTCAACCAACTGAGCCACACTGGCCAAGGCAAAAGTATCTTTTTTAGAAAGAAAGCTGAAATGATATGATTTACATAGATTATTCTAGAACTTTCACAAAGAGAAACGATATAATATAGACTCGTGAAATCACAGGAGTACATCAACATTTTCAATAGTTGCATCATTGTTCAATGCAAGTATAAATGTGCAAAGTTTATGTAACTTATCCTCCCTTGTTGGCTAATTAGGGTAATTTAATTTTTCTGATAGCAATTTTTCTGCTGTGAAAAATCCATACATAATTTCTCACTAGTCTCTTCACTAGATCCTTAAGAAATTCCTGGAAGTAGAATTTTGCAACCCAGAGAAAATCCAGTGTGATTAGTATGTCTATGTCTACATCTATTTCTAAATCCATTCCAAAATCTGTAACTGCATCAATGTAAACAACGAGTACTTCAGAGAAGTTATCAGGATCCTGCATCCATCAATATTATTTGACAAAGCAGTGGATATTTCTCTTTTGGCCTAATTAATTAACAAATTTTTCTGCTCTGAAGTTTTAAGTGTTTGTGGTTTCTGTCTTGGTGTCATGCCTGGGAAAACCTCCCCTTGCCTGACTGAACTCTATTTTGTTTGCATGAAGAAAAATATTTTACATGGCTTCTCTAAACTTCTCAACAGTTTAACAAATATCATAGAAATGGCTAAGCATGGAGAGAAATTGTGCTTGTATACTAATGTAATACTTTACCATTAGAAAATGTTAAACTGATAAGAATATAAATGGCTCCCCCTATTCTAGTCTCTATCTTTAATTGCCACTTTGAATTTTGTGAGAATGGATGACAGGGAGGTTAATATTAGCTAGGGACAAAGAGTAACAAGAATGGAAGAGTCTAGTCCAGTATAAAAAGTATATAGAAGAAAAAAATGTTAAAAAATTTGGTTTCATTAAAAAGATACCAAATCTTATATCATCATATCAATAATTGAATTTTACCAATTAATTTTTATATTCTATGGTTGTTCAGATAACTCATAATCATTCAATACCTTAATTTAATAGTCTAGATTTTTTCTTCATCTCTCTCTCTCCCTCTCTCTCTCCTTTGTTCCCATTCTCCTTCTTGAATGTTGATTATGTGAATTTTTAAAAATTGTGGCTAACCCTGACAAGGTAGCTCAGTTGGTTAGAGTGTCTTCCCAATAAACCGATATTATGTATTCTATCCCTGGTCAGGGCACATACAAGAATCACCAATGAATGCATAAAAAAGTGGAACAGACACAGATCCAAGTTTCTTTCTCCTTTCCCTCTCTCTAAAATCAATAAATATAATTAAAAAATGTGGCTAAACCCTTATTTCCTTGTGGTTTGGAAAATTAAGAGTAATTTAGGCTTCAAAGTCCTCTTTCATAGAACACAAATTTAAAAGTTTAAGAAAAATATGTGTCCATGTTTGTTATGGTGACCAAATAGTAAAATAACAACAACAACAAAAACCTATACAGAGCATGACCTATTCTAGCAAGAACTGGAAATTACTGAAATTGTCTTATTTACGAAGTCCCAAGTTGAAAAGTTAGTGTTAGTCACAATTAATGAAACTTCTTCAGAACAGAATAATGTTAACATTATAGTCCTTAAGCAAAATATAGACCCTAGCAATTTAAAACAAAAATAACTTAGTGGCTAAAAGAACAGGTCCTAAAAGGCTTTTTTGGCAATGGTGTCTAGAGATTATTATAAACAACCTCCACAGAAGATGGAAGCAAAGCTCAAGCTACCCAAACAAAATTTTAATTAGTGATGATTAACATGCACATGTAGTGTTTTAATGCTTTATTTATTCATACAACAATTATTAATTGAGTGTGAATACTATGCCAAACCCTATTCAAAGGGCATTAACAGAGAAAAGTGCACTGAGCAGATAAACATAACCTTCTTAACCTGTTTTCAATAATTTCTTTGTTCTTTATTAGATATATTTCCTTATTTAACCCCAAGCTTTAATACCATATTTAGATTTATCATAAAGCCCACTTTGCTCTGTTATGTAGTCAGTATTGTGAGTTCTGTAGATGAACTGAGATGTTATAAAAAATTATATTTTAAAGTACATTTTCTCTTACAGTTCCTACCTACTTTCAATAACTAACGTCTGGGCAGCTATCTAAGGATGGAATTCGGTTTGTTGGTGGTGTGTGAATTCACAAGTGACATGCTAATATCTTCTTGTACCATACTTACATGCCATTCATAGGTTGGCAGTTCAGAAAAGATAAAAGGGAGAAGCCAGTCAGGCAATGTATATTTTTAGGCACAAGGTAGAGTCCAATGTATCATAAATAAGAAACTATATGCTTAAAGTGGAACTTGTATTTAAGGTGAAATGGGTAGAGAGAAAGGGCTCCAGAAATAAATAACAAAATCAGAATCAATACTTGAATGATTAGAGAACAAAAGCAAGAAATTAAGGCACAAACAAGGTTGGGTAATCATTATCAATTAGGTTAAAGGCAGCATTAAAAGACAAGAGAGGTCTCTCTCACTCAGAGTGGCCATGCTGTCCTTTTTTCTCCATAGGACTTCTGTAGTCTGATTGAAATTGTTCATTGCATCCACAACACATGGACCCCTCAGGCTGGGGCCACATCAAAGGTGGAGAAGGAAGATGGTGGCGCATTAGGAGGGAGTAGATTCTACTTCCCCTTACACATGGGAGAAAAACCTGGTTGATCTATGGAGGAACAGAGCAATCAACCAGTGGAAACACAGCATATTTGAAAACAGGAGATCAAAAATTGTAGCAGACATTGAAAAACCAGACAGTAAGGAGAGTACTTCAGAACAATAAGAGCCCAAGGATCAGCTCGGAGACTAGGGCACCTGAGGCCCTGGGCCAGCGCTTGCCAGGCCTGCCAAAGGGCTCCAGGGAAGGTGCTGGGGCAACTGCTCCCTCCCCAGCCAAACAAGGTTTCAGCAGCACCGGGAGAGACCTGGTTGCTTGAAGTCTCACACAGAGGAGTTAAGGTCTCAGAGGCAAACACGCTGGGATGTAAACACCCACGCATAGCCCTGCGAAAAGTGCTCTCTGCAGCTCGCGTGCCTGGAGGCATCCATGTGCCATTGGAGATGGCTGCTCCACGAATGGTGCCAGTGTGCGAACGCAGACAGTTGTGAGACCATAGGAGCCAGCGCGAGACAGGGGTAGGCGCACGCCACAGGAGACCCAAGCTCACACCCATAAACTCGGGAAAGTGCGCACTCCCCACGAGGCTCAGAACATATGCCCAAGGCCCTGTGTGGAGAGGTGCTGGGCTAGCTCTGGGGAGTGAGCATGGATAGCTCTGGGGAGAGTAGCCCAAAGATAACCCAGTGCTGAACAGGGAGAAAAGCAATACCGTCCCCCCTTGGCCATTGCAGCCAGCAAGACCAGAAAAACCAGATTGGCAAGTTTGAAAACAAGAGGTTTTTTTTAGAATTATTTTTTAAATTATTATTTTTATTATTTTTATCTTTTTTTTTACCCTTCAACTCCTTTTGCTTCTCATTACTTCTTTCTTGTTGTATTCCTTCTTCCTTCCTTTCCAATTTTATCTCTTCTTCCTTTTTCATTTTTTTCTTCTTCCTCTTTTCCTTTTTAAATACCCACAAGTGAGACAAAAAAGAAGAAAAAAAAACCTTGGAACTGTAAAAAAAAACAGAGTTGGTCCTAAAGAGGGGGAATTTCAACAGCTGAGGCAGTGGAAGCTGGGAACACCAGGATACCTGAAGGAGACTGCACCACTAAATCTCACAGTTATTCTACCACAGAAGTTCACACCATAAACCCAGGGAGGCAGAACAGATCAATTTAAGAACCTGAGGCTAACAAGAAGAGCCTCACAAACAATGGGAAGACAAAGAAACAATCCCCAAATGAAAGGAAAGGAGGAAGCCCCAGAAAGAATGCTAAATGAAATGGAGGCAACTCAACTATCAGATTTTGAGTTCAAAGCAATGGTTGTCAGGAAACTCCATGAGCTCTCAATGAGCTACCAGAAACTACAGGGAAGCTACGATGAACTCATTGCAAACTATATCATCATGAAAAAGGAAATAGAAACTATCAACAAGGGTCAAGAGGAAATGAAGAGCACAATTTCTGAACTGAAGAACACAGTGGAAGGAATGGAAAGCAGAATCAATGAAGCAGAAGATTGGATCAGCAAGTTTGAGGGCCAAGTAGAAAAAAACACCCAGAAAGAGCAAGAAAAGGAAAAGAGGTTCAGAAAGAATGAAGAGAGATTAAGAGAAATGCAAGACAATATGAAATGTAATAATATCCGTATAATAGGGATTCCAAAACGAGAAGAGCAAGGGATAGAAAACCTATTTGAAAAAGTAATGATGGAAAACTTCCTTAATTTGATGAGAGAAAAAGTCACACAGATCCAGGAAACACAGAGAGTCCCAATCAAGAGGAACACAAAGAGGCCCACTTCAAGACACATCATAATTAAAATGGCAAAATTCCAAGACAAAGAGAGAATCTTAAAGGCAGCAAGAGAGAAAAAGGAAGTAATATACAGGGGAGCCCCAATAAAGTTAGCAGCTGATTTCTCAATGGAAACACTCCAAGCCAGAAGAGAATGGCAAGAAATATTCCAAGTAATGAGAACCAAAGGCCTGCAACCAAGACTACTTTACTCAGCAAGGCTTTCAATCAAGAAGAAGGACAAATAAGGAGCTTCCCAGACAAAAGAAGTCTAAAAGAATACACCTCTACCAAACCAGCTCTGCAAGAGATACTAAAGGGATCACTTTAAGGAAAGGAAGGAAAAGAGAGAAAGAGAGGGAGAGAAATACAGGTACAAAAATGGCAATGAATAAGTGCCTATCAATAATAACTTTAAATGTAAATGGATTAAATGCTCCAATCAAAAGGCATAGAGTAGCTGAATGGATAAGAAAGCATGACCCACACATATGCTGCCTACAAGAGACCCACCTCAGGACAAAAGACCTACGCAGACTCAAAGTGAAAGGCTTGAAACAAATTTTCCAAGCAAATGGACAGGAAAAAAAAGCCGGGGTAGCAATACTCATATCAGACAAAATAGACTTCAAAAGAAGAGCCATAAAGAGAGACCCAGAAGGTCACTTCATAATACTCAAGGGAACAATCCACCAAGAAGACTTAAACATTGTAAATATATATGCACCCAACATAGGAGCACCTAAATACATCAAGAAAATCTTAGAGGACTTCAAGAAAGATATTGACAGCAATACAATATAGTAGGGGATTTTAACACCCCACTGTCAAAAATGGACAGATCTTCTAAATAAAATATCAACAAAGATATTGTGGCATTGAACAACACTCTAGATGAAATGGACTTAACTGATATGTATAGAGCCCTCCATCCCAAAGAAATTAAATACACATTATTTTCAAATGCACATGGAACATTTCAAAGCTAGACCACATGATAGGACACAAAACAAGCTTCAACAAATTCAGGAAAATTGAAATAATACTAAGCATTTTCTCCGACCACAAGGGACTGAAACTAGAGACAAACCCCAAGGAGAAAAACCCAAAATCCTCAAAATCATGGAGATTGAATAGCATGCTATTAAACAATGAATGGGTCAAGAATGAAATTATGGAGGAAATAAAAAAGTTTCTGGAAACAAAGGAAAATGAACTCACAGTGACCCAAAATTTGTGGGACACGGCAAAGGCAGTCCTCAGAAGGAAGTTCATAGTGATACAGGCCTACCTAAAAAAGATTAGAAACATTTAAAACAAACAACTTAACTGTACACCTACAAGAACTCGAGGAACAACAACAAAGACAGCCCAGAGCAAGTAGAAGGAAGGAAATAACCAAGATCAGAGCAGAATTAAATGAAATAGAGACTAAAAGCACAATTCTAAGGATTAATGAATCCAGGAGCTGGTTCTTTGAAAAGATAAATAAAATCAACAAGCCTTTAAGCAGGCTCATCAAGGAAGAATGAGAGAGGACCCAAATAAACACAATCAGATATGAAACAGGAGATATTACAACTGACACCGCAGAAATACAAAGGATTGTAAGAAATTACTATGAAGAACTGTCTGCCAAAAAATTTGAAAACCTAGGTGAAATGGACAAGTTTGTAGAAAAATATAATCTCCCAAAACTCAATAAAGAAGAAGCAGAAAGCCTGAACAGACCAATAACAGCAGATGAAATTGAAGCAGTAATCCCAAAACTCCTGACAAACAAAAGTCCTGGACCAGATGGTTTCATAGGAGAATTCTACAAAGCATTTAAGGAAGAGCTAACCCCTATACTTCACAGAGTATTTGAAAAAAAAAAAAAAAAACAAACAAAAACAAAATGATGGAAGACTCCCAAACTCTTTTTATGAAGCCAGCATCATCCTAATCCCAAAACCAGATAAAGACACAACAAAGAAAGAAAACTTCAGGCCAATATCACTGATGAACATAGACTCTAAAATCCTCAACAAAATATTGGCAAACTGCATCCAACAATACATTAAAAAGATCATACACCATGACCAAGTGGGATTGATCCCAGGGATGCATGGATGGTTCAAATTTCGCAAATCAGTAAATGTAATACATCACATAAACAAAAGCAAAGGCAAAAATCACATGATCATATCAATAGATGTGGAAAAAGCATTTGATAAGATACAGCACCCATTTATTATAAAAACACTCAGCAAAGTGGGAATAGAGGGAGCATTCCTCAACATAATAAGGGCCATATATGAGAGATCTACAGCCAACATCATACTTAATGGGCAAAAACTAAAATCTTTTCCACTAAGATCAGGTACAAGACAAGGGTATCTGCTTTCACCACTTCTATTCAATATAGTATTGGAAGTATTAGCCACAGCCATTAGACAAGAAAAGGAAATAAAATCATCCAAATTGGAAGAGTGGAAACAAAACTATCATGGTTTGCAGTGTACATAGATAGTGTATATAGAAAATCCTATACACTTAGCCAAAAAGGGGCTCAAACTAATAAATGAATTTGGCCAAACAGTTTGATACAAAGTTAATATCCAGAAATCAAAGGCATTTTTGTATACCAACAATGAAACAGCAGAAGCAGAAATCAAGAAAAAATCCCATTCGATATAGCAAAAAGAAAAATACAATACCTAGGAATAAACCTAAGTAAGGAGGTAAAAGACCTGTATGCAGAAAACTACGCAACACTGAAGAAAGAAATCAAGGAAGACACAAACAAATGGAAACATATACTGTGCTCATGGATCGGAAGAATTAACATCATCAAAATGGTCATAGTACCCAAAGCAATTTACAAATTCAATGCAATACCTATTAATGTACCAATGGCATACTTCACAGACATGGAACAAACACTTCAAAAATATATATGGAACCATAAACAACCTCGAATAGCTGCAGCAATTTTGAGAAAGAAGAGCCAAGTAGGAGGGATCACAATACCTGACACCAAACTGTATTACAAGGCCACTGTAATCAAAACAGCCTGGTACTGCATAAAAACAGGCACATGGGCCAGTGGAACAGAACAGAGAGCCCAGAAATAAACCCAAGTCTCTACAGTCAATTAATATTTGACAAAGGGGGCAGCAACATAAAATGGAGTAAAAATAGCCTCTTCAACAAGTGGTGTTGGGAGAACTGGACAGCTACGTGCAAAAAAATGAAACTTCAGCACCAACTTACACCATACACAAAAATAAATTCAAGGTGGATAAAAGATTTAAATATAAGCCGTGACACCATTAAAGTCCTAGAGGAGAACATAGGCAGGAAAATCTCAGACATTTCATGCAGCAACATTTTTACTGATATGTCCCTTAAAGCAAGGGACATAAAGGAAAGAATAAACAAATGGGATCTCATCAAAATAAAAGCTTCTGCATGGCTAAAGAAAACAGTACTAAAATAATAAGAGAACCAACTGTATGATGGTACCTCAATGATACCTCAGACAAGGGTTTCATCTCCAAAATATATGAAGAACTTACATGACTCCACTCTAAGAAGACAAGCAACCCAATTAAAAAATGGGCGAAGGACTTGAACAGACACTTCTCCAAGGAGGACATACAGAGGATGCTGAGACACATGAAAAGATGCTCAATATTGCTAGCTATCAGAGAGATGCAAATTAAAACCACAATGAGATACCACTTCACACCAGTCAGAATGGCCATCATAAAGAAATCAACAAACAACAAACGTTGGAGAGGTTGTGGAGTAAAGGGGACCCTAATGCACTGTTGGTGGGATTGCAGACTGGTACAACCACTATGGAAAGCAGTATGGAATTTTCTAAGAAAACTAAAAATGGATCTACCTTTTGACCCAGCAATTCCACTGGTAGGATTATATCCTAGGAACCCTGAAACACCAGTCCAAACGAACTTATGCACTCCTATGTTCATAGCAGCACAATTTACAGTAGCCAAGTGTTGGAAGCAACCCAGGTGCCCATCAGTAAATGAATGGATAAAGAAACTATGGTACATTTACACAATGGAATTCTATGCAGCAGAATGAAAGAAGGAGCTCCTACCCTTTGCAACAGCATGGATGGAATGCAAGAGCATCATGCTAAGTGAAATAAGCCAGGAAGTGAAAGACAAATGCCATATGATCTCACCTCTACAGGAACCTAATCAACAAAACAAACAAACAAGCAAAATATAACCAAAGACACTGAAATTGAGAACAGGGTGACAGTCACCAGAGGGGAGAGGGAAGGGAATTTCAGGGGAAAAGGGGAAGGGTTTAGAGCAACAAGTGTAAAAGACACATGGACAAAAACTGCAGGGGGTGGACATGGGAAGGAGGTGGGGAGGGCTGAGGTGTGGGCTGGGATGGGAGTAAAAGAAAACTGTACAAGAACAACAATAAAAAAAAGACTAGAGAGCTCTAACCTGGTTGCTCAGTGCTTTGCAGCATTGTCCAGTACATCAAAAGGTTGCAGGTTGGATCCTGGTCAGGGCACATATGTAGGCTGTGGATTTGATTCCCAGTCAGGCGCATACAGAGGAGGCAACTGATGGACCTTTCTCCCTCACATCAATGTTTTTGTCTCTCTCTGTCTCCCTTCCTCTTTCTTTAAAATCCCTAAAAACATATCCTGGGGTAAAGATTTATTTAAAAATATAGGACAAAAAGCAAACTTTAAGAATTTTTATGTTTATCTTAGAACAGAAATTTTAAATTAGAACAGCTTTAAGGGGAAGAATCAAGTCTATCCATCCTTGTGCCATCAGAGTCATATTTGACCAATTATGTTTACAAACCAAAACAAACGTTTAAATGTGCATCTCATACACATTTGCTTTGGTTATGTTTTTGATATCCTTTTTAATAAGTATGACTTCAGATTTCACTGTCTCTGAAGGGCTCTTATCCTTTCCACACATAAACTAAACTTTCAAATTATTTGAAGAGATAAAATGGAGGGGAACTTCCTATAAAGCAATTTTCTTTCTTACACTATTAAGATACAACGTTAACAGAAAAAGTACAGGAAAAATAGTCTTTGGAAAATAAGAAACAAAAATATTGTATGGATTTTAATATCTTAAAGTCATTTTTAAAGCCAGTGTAAAAATATTTCAAATTCTTATGTATTAATTAATTATTTTTGATAATCACATATCAAATAAGAATAACTGATGGGGAATCGCACAGCCATTTCAAGATCATAAAAGATAAGAACTTGTTTAAAATCACTGTGTACTTAAAGGTATAGGAGTTCCATGAAATTTGAGAAATTGAGCTATTAATAATCTCAAATATCTGAAAAAAATTAAGGACCATTAGAAATAAATGTTTATTTCAATGGTTTCAAATATTATATTGTGGGCCCTTGTTTTGTTTTCTGCTTTTCTTTACTAGGTTAAAGTTTCTGAGAGAAGGGTTCTATCTTCTTGTTTACCACTATATCCTCTGAATCATGCCAATTTCTGGATCATATATGTGCAATAAATATTTGTTAAATTAATGAAAGTGTAGCTAAATAAATAGAATTTTTTTTAAAAAACATTAGAATTGGTAACAACTTTCCATTCTAAATTGTTAAT